>DVZL01000704.1:0-21262 GCA_018236625.1 Lasaia peninsularis
AGCATATAATTTGCTTACTTTGGGGTTAGATCAATTTGTGTAATTTGTCCAGTAATATTTATTTATTTATTTATTTTTATTTGTTGTCATAGCGGCATACATAATCTGTGAAAATTTTAACTGTGTAGCTATTAAATTTCGTGAGATGCATCCTGGTGACAGACAGATAGATGAACAGCGGAGTCTTAGTAAAAGGTTTCCAATTTTACCCTTGGGTACTGAACCCTAAAAACAGCAAAACATCACGTTTGTGACCACGGACCACCTTTTATATGTTTATTGTATATTGTTGTTATTGTAGCAGAAATTTTTAACTGTCTAGCTGCCGTGGTTCTTGAGATACAGTTTGATCATAGAGAGACAGACAGACAGCGGAGTCTTAGTAATAGGGGTCCTTTGGGTACGGAACCTTAAACATAGGAATATTGAATCGAATTAATATCGATTTCCGTTTTAGGGATATCAATTTTCAGTTTAAATAAGTTTATAATCTATTTAATCTGGAACACGAAAATAGCAAGTACTAACGTTATGTTGTTAATAATAAGTGAGTAGATTGGAGTCGTCCAACTGAAAGATGCATTTGTAGCCTCTGTTATTGAGTGAAGTCGGTGTCTGAATTTGATGCACGAGATGTTCTTAAGTTTTTTGTAGTTCATCTAAAATATATGAGATTGGATGTGTGCCCGATATAGCGATGGATTTGTCACCTATCATGACACATCATGGGACCTAATCTCATCGGCTAATCGTGGGTGCATATGTAACTCTGACTACTCTTTTGAAGAAACGAGCATGACGATGTTTATTTTATTTTGAAGTATCATATTAGATTGGCACTGAGACACCATGGATGTTGTAGGTGCGTCGCTGTCCTATGGTCGCGCTGTTATCGCCTCGGAATCAAAACGAAAACCGGAAGCCACAAAAAAAAATGGCACATCCAATGCAATGAAATTGGAGATTAAAAATTTGATAATCTGTAGATTGGTACATGCAATTCAAAATTGAAATAAATTATGTGCGAGAGCCATGTTATTGAAATTTCGATAGCTGTTATTTATTTTTAGATAGTGTATTGTTTCTGGAAACTGGGTGCAAAATAGCTACCAACAAATATGAAATAATTAAAATTTCATTTCAGTAATGACTCATTCATCAGGTTCTGTAAAACTCGAATGTGGGACGGGAATATAAATAATTGAAGAGTTCATTTCAGTTTTGCAAATTAATTATTTATTGAATTATTTCGAATGACAGATCCATATCTAAAAGCAATTAAAGTCAAATTTGTTTCCGAAATAAAGATTTTTAAAATACAATATATTTTAAAATTAGTGACCCGACCCGGCTTCGGGTTTATTATGTATAATATACACGCATAAACCTTCCTCTTAAATCACTTTATCCATTAAAAATACCGCATCAACATCCGTTGAGTAGTTTTAAAGTACTAAACATACACAGGGTCAGACAGTAAGGGGAAGTAACTTTATTTTGTACGATGTAGTGATATGTTTTCATACTTATTTTACTTCGGTTTAGTCCTAGAGGCCTTTGAAGAAAACATGTTATTGTCTTACCAAACACCTCTTTAAGTGAATAGGTAATAGAATTGTTCGAAGATCTGCCCAGATGAATACCACCATATTACCTATTCCTATTACTATAAGGTCAGTACTCAACTGTGTACTGTTCCAGTTGAGAGGGTAAGATAGCGGATAAACTTATTGACTAGAACAAAAAAAATACTTGGGCAACATAACATGACATTAAAATTAAAGTTTTTTTTACAATTTTGCGTTTAAATGATCAGTAAAACTAAACAAACATAGCTGATTAACTGTGTGATGTAAGTAGACATTTGTGGGTGTACGCCGCCACTACTTTCTTTGAGAGAAATTAACAGAATGATAAGGCGGCACATTGGGACTACAAGTGAAGGTTAAATCGCTAGTCTTATCTAGTAAGGAATAACTAGAGCTATAAAGTAAGTCAATTACAGTCGAGGTATGATGTAAAGTTTTCACATAAATCTTTACAATTAGCCCAAACAAAGATATAAAGTTGTGTAATAAAAGCTCACCACTAGAAATACATTTTCGTATTATGGATACGCACAATATAAAACACATAAACAAAATCTGTTTGTTTAGCCTTGTTTGTTTGATATGAAAACTTTAATATCTTTGTGATTTAGTACTCAATGAAGTGACACTAAAACAAGACTTTTACGTGTGGACTAAACGATTTTAATCTATACATATATTAAAAATGTAAAAGAGTAAATTCTGTATATATATATATATATATATATATATATATATACATAAAAACTTATGGAAAAGAAATTTGCCTAACGGATAGCCTATATTTTGAGATAGGTTATAGGCTACTTTTATCCCGTTTACTGAAGGGGGTTTCCTTTGAGAGGGGATAAACCCATAGTATTAATTTGGCAATCGTTCATGATTGCGCAGTCTGATTTCATTTATTGTTTTTTGTTAAATAGATCACACTTGGCAGAATATACAGCTTAGTCTAACAGCCCGGCCACAGGACAGTGATGCAGCTACAACATGTATGATGTCTGTAGGCTACGATTACCATCAGGAGACCCGTGTGTTCGTTCGCTGTCTTATCCCATAAAAATCTAGGTCTCTCCAGGTACCTACATTCGCAGTCGCTTGACCTCTTTGAAATTTCCTTTTTAATACCATGAAGTCATATCTAGCATCGCTATGGTCCGTGTATATGAAACAGTATAAGGCTCCCAATTAGCTCAGTAGCAAACAAGTCGCAATAAAACTCGGTAACTCGTATACTATGTAAAGTTATGTACGAATAGTTTCGTATTTACGAATATTAATGTAACTTCTTCCATGCTGATCCTTGTCTGCTGTGCAGAATAGGCTACCTGCCCTCTGCTTGGTAGGCGTTAAGATAAAAGAATGGGTTATTACCAATTCCCCACTTACCATCTTGATGCGTGGCGCTCCTTAACCACGCGTTTCCTAAGGTATTTTTTGCCTTTTACAACACCTATGTGGAACGAATTACCAGCGGCGGTATTTCTAAACGAATACGACTTAGAAACCCTCAATTAGCATACTCATTCGTAAAAAGTCGAAAATACATCTGTCATACTCCCGGTATTGCGGGTGTGCTCGGTCTCGGCGAACTTCGTAGCGTCAGCATTTAGGAGTATGAAAAATAGATGTAGACCGAGTCTCATACCTACCCGATATGCACACATGACACGACAACGGAACAAATAGCAACATATGTCCTTCTCCTGGTATTAATCTACCAGGTACCTTCCCACCAATTTTTAGCTAAATCAATATAGCCGTTCTTAATTTATAAATAGTGTAACTAACACCATTTTTTATATACATAATCCATACTAATATTATAAATGCTAAGTAACTCTGCCTGTCTGTATGTTACGCTTTCACGCCTAAATCACTGAATCGATTTTGATGAAATTTTGTACAAAGATAGAGTAGACCTTGAGGAAGGATATAGGCTACTTTTTAACCGACTACAATAAAAAGAGGGTATGTTTTTACGCGACTAGCATTATAAGTTGGAAAAATGTCTGCCCTTTGAAAGTTGTATGTATTATTAAAATAGTTAACGCGGGCGAAGCCGCGGCCGTAAAGCTAGTATTATATATTTCTAAAATTCAAAAGGAAATCTAAAATCTTCCATGAAGAGTTCTTGTATGGTTTCTACTAGTCTACGTTCTTAAGGCTTATTTAAAAGTTTCATTTTAAACCGACGAAAATATGGAGGGAGTTTTCAATAAGAATGTATTTTTTTATTCCGTTACCTCAGGACTTTCGACTGCATGAACCTATTATTTGAAAGCTGGTAGGTACTTCCCGTCTATAGGACCCAGGTAGCAGGACCACTATTTCAATTTGGTTAAATTTTGACACATCATAGTGAAGGTAAAGTTTACTGTTTTAAATTATGCACATGTCACATCTAGATCATATATAGTCGTTGAACATGTGTGAAACTTCGTAAGGCGTCCAATTAGCCCAGCAGCGAACGGGTTGTGATACTCGGCGACTTGTACACCGTGTGGAGAGCGCTTATGTTTATGCAGTTTCATATTCATGAATGTAACACGTACAGTATTATGTGTATTTACGTATAATCACAGTATATTTCATTACGCTAGGGTGGTTTTTAGTAAAAATATCCTCAAGTATGAAGAACGTTTTTACTGAAGTACCTCCACTCCTATTATGGTAAGCAGAGGCTAGTATATCTACGACTCGTAAGTTCAGTAGATATACTAGAGCACCCACGAATAGCCAAGGTAATGGGGCTTATGATGTCATAGGTGGCAAGTCTGTTGCCATGTTGGGCACAAATCCTATCTATAGTCATGTTTTTCAGATAAACTAAAAAAACTCGTGAAACAAGTTGCCCTCTTTGGTAAGTGGACCCGGGACCTCGTGCACCGAAGTCAGACACCGACTGAAATAAATAATATTTTTCTATATATGTACGCCCTTCGGACTTTTTTATGATATTGGGAGGCAAACAAGCAGACGGATTTTCTGATGATAAGAAACACACGTCGCATATAGACACCAAAGGTGGAAATAGTGCGTTGCCAACCTGAGGCTAAGATGGTAAGCCTCTTGCGTGCTTAAGTTTACCGGCTACCCTGCCCTCCAAACCAGAACACGGCAATGGCGAGCGACTCTACCACCTAGTCAATGTCACGGTGTTGGTGACAATAGTCCCTGTGCTCGCCTCTTAGGAGCTGCCTGGGTGGAAGGCAGTTTGCGTATTCTTCAACCCAACTCTAGTTCCAATTAACAATAGTTCTCTTCTAATTACAATTCTAGAACCCGGACCAACTTCCATTCAGGTAGTCCAAGGTCGAACCCCGCCATGTACCAATGAGTTTTTCTAACTTATGTAAATAATATTCTGAGTGCTCTTACGGTGAAGAAAAACATCGTGCGAAAACTTATTCGACCTAATATAGAATTGGGCCTAGTTTCCCTTTTGGGTTGCAGAGGTCATATGGCAGCCACTTTTCATAAAAACTGGTGTCTTAGTCAAATCCACCGGATTAGGTAGCCGACCCCGATATCACCTGATGTAATGCGGGATAAAGCTAAGAAAATAGCTAGTCGATCTACTAGATCAAGTGTATATTGTTCTAAAAGGTGTAAAAAACAATAATTAATAATGTTATTTTGGCTCTTGCAAATACAGTTTTGTATTTGATGAAAATAAAAAAAAAGGTCCGGTGTAACAGAGACTAAGATCTACATTCCTACAGAACAGATTTATGAAGAAGCGATGTTTTCTGTTTAGAGAATAAGTGTTTGGATTCCATAAACTATTACTTTTGTTGTGCAGTTTTGGAGTGTCTTTGTCGCCTTGAATAATTTTATGAACTATTTTTATTTAAACTGACGCGTTCAATAATAATTCACTAATAATATTACAATGGGCGCGAAACGATTTACTTGTTTCGATACTGAACGTTTCGACCAAGTTCCGTTGGTCGTGGTTACGAGCGGTCTAAATTGTTGAGTATCTAAACAAGTAAGTCGATTCACGCGTCTTTACCCGTTTTAATATAATTAGTAATTTTTTGAACTACCTATATTTGAATCATAACACGTCTGATTTGGAGAGAGTTATATCCAAAGCTCAGAAGCGAAAAGCTCGCCACGGAATTGGGAAATGGGTCTGATATAACTTTAAGATTACATGAATAAGTTAGTTATAACACATTGCTAAATTTATCTAAAAGGTTATCTAAAAAAATCGCCAATATATAAAATATACTTTTTTTTGCACATTTAAAAGCAAAATAGAATAAAATTTAAGAAATGATTACATGTATAAACTGGAGTAATTTCCAAGTAGAGAAAGTCTTTGAAGGGAAAGAAAATAATACCTAAAAACGATTAAATATCTTATTACTTACCTCATTAATTTTATATTCTGATCGAGTATAAATACTGAAATTTATTAATAAAAAAAGTAGAATCGGATTTACGCGCGAAAACTTCCATACCGAGTTAAATATTTTTTATTATTGTTATTAATCTCTTTTGATACAAAACTCTTAAATTTTGTTCCTATTTTCGAACTTGGCAGATAAATAATTTTAATTTCTGCAGTCTCTCGGCGCATCCCAAGCACCGATCGTTCCGACGCGTCTGTTGGCTGATCCGATAGAGTTGGAGCGAGGGTTGGCTGAAGCGGGACATGACGGCTTTGGGGCGCTATGTGAGGATACCACGCCACCGTCACCACCGCCTACCATTATTGAAGAGAGATTACACCATCGGGTAAGTTTCTTTGACATATTTCCAAAACTTGAACACCGTGAGTTTTTGCAGTAGCGTAAAATGCTGCATTATCGGCAATGGATGTTTGTCCACTAACACCGTCATTTAGACATTATTATAAACTTATTTCCATCTTGGGAAAAGTTAATATATTGTTATATATAAAAACTTAGAATATATTATATTGTAATATATAATTTAGAGCCTCACTGACCTAGTGGTACGCGCTTTGGCCTTTCATTTTAGTAGTTCAGAGTTGAACCCCGACATGTAAGTACCAATGAGTTTGTTTAACTTAAGTACGTTTTCTCAGTGCTGTTACGGTAAGAAAACATCGTGAGTATACCCGGTATTTGTCCCCGATATGGCGACGGATTTGCCACCTGTCACATTATGAGACTAATCTGCCAACGCCTTTCGGGGATATGAGCGTGATGATATATATATTTTTAAAGTTTGTATGATGGTATTAATGTTATTACTCTGAAACTTATAAACCGCTTTTTGTAAATGTGAGAAAAAGTAGTTTTCTATTTTCATACCCGTGACTGATAAGGTATATTTCAATAATTTATATATTTCAATAATATATAATCAATAATTTAAATAACAAGAAAACGTTTGCCGGATCTGCTAGTTTATTATAGCGTCTGTAGTTTATCTCTACATAGTAGGTATGAAACAAAGCCACTTCTTGCTATCTATTCCTATGTAAACTTAATAGATCATTAAAACGACCCAACGAATTTTGATTCGATTTTTTGGTAGCTAGAGTGATTAAAGAGAAATGTTTGTACGTACACTAGCTATCCCGACGAACGTCGTATCATCCGCACTTAGAATGACAAAAAACAAAAGTATTCTTTTGAATTTAATTTAATTTTATAACATTTAAATTTAACGGACGGACGGACGAGAAGTTGTGGTTTTTTTGTATATTCTTATCATTTTTTATGTTTACTCGCTTTTTAAATCTTCCCTGGATATATATAGATATCAGGCGGGCGGGTCGCTAATATATTAATAGATTTAAAAAATCTATAACCGTTGTGTTATTTTCAGCCGGTGGCATCAATAGTAGCGGTAGTACCCCGGGGAGCTCTGGCACCGTCACCTAAGCCTCCACCATTGATCACCACCACCGAACCTCAACCACCACCAGTAAGGTATGTAAATTTAGTGTAAGCCTTTCCCGTTGTCAGTTTTAAGAAATCACACCTTTCTTTATCTGCCCGGAAACTTAAGAGTATACGCAGACAGGCAGGAAAATCTATTCTCTCCTAGATGTTGGTGGTTAAATAAGTTTTTATTGGTGTAGAGAATTATTGTAAAAATTAGTTAAATTATTTCGGCCAATTGGATAAATCTGCTGGCCAAAAATTATTTGGCGGTAATTTTTGGCTAGTAAATTATGAAATTCATACATTCATACGTAAAGCTGAAGAGTTTGTTTGAATGCACCAATTCCAGAAACTACTGGTTCGATTTTAAGTTTCTTTCTGTTCGATAGTCCATTTATTGAGGAAGGCTATAGGCTATAACATCACACTCTGACTAATAGGATTGGAGCAACACTTATAAATGTTGCAAAAACCTGAAAAAAGAGCCTTGGTGGTCTAGTGTTTGGGGCTTCAGACTTCCATCTCGGTAGCTCAGGTTCGAACCCTGCCATGTATTAATGAGTGTTAACTTTGTAGGAGTGAATCGTGAGAAAACCCGAATCGTGTATGCGAATCCGACTTAATCTAGGAATAGGTCTTTTGGGTTGCAGAGGTCATATGGCAGTCGTTCTGTGTTCTGTGTCAAATCTCCTAGACTAGGTAGCCGGTCCCGATATTATATTTTAAAATAATGGTGTAAGACTAGGTTGAAAAAGAGTTGAGAATAACTGTTAAGGCTAGAAAGTTGTAAATACAGTACCTATATATTTTCTTTAGGTTACCTCTGGATATGGCCGTAAGAGGCTCCGGTGAGCCAGAAACTCTGAGCTACGAAGTGGAACTGAACAAAGATTCAGCTCTGGGACTGGGCATCACCGTCGCTGGATATGTTTGTGAACAACGTAAGTCTATTTTTACTTTATTTCCTATTAAGGAGGAGGTCCTCAATAAAGTCAATTGGCTTAGATACGGTTGCCCTTTTACGAGCCGCCTCTCACGTGTCAAACGATGCCACCGTGATGACAAAGGGACCGCGCGCGTCGTACGCTATTATTAACAAATGGACATTACACTTGTGTTTTTTTATGTATACTTTAGATGATTTACTGAATATATCAAATTTTTTATACATTTTTTTTGTAAGCAAATGCTTTTTGGATCGGTTCTCATTTGAATTTCATCAAGATTATATAAGTGGTTTCTGAGTTATACTTAATAATACTTATATATATAGTCGAAATTTGTTTACTCAGTGGATGTAATATTGAAATTGACATCAAGCCCTATACCTTATTATCTTTTAACTTCAGAAGAGCCGTGTGCTTGTTCGCTGTCTTTCTTCATAAAAAAATTGAAGTCGATTTTTTTTATTTTAAGATAGATTTAAAAACTGTCCCAATTAGTATTACTCATACATACCGAAACAAGGCAAACTAAATATGATGAAAGCTATGTTTTTTGTTTCATTTTAAAATGTTTTCATTATTAGAAAGACTTATAAACTGATACTCATTACCTATGATAATTAAATAAAAATACCTATACTGGGCTAACAAAATATGATTATATAAGAATGATAAAAAAATCGTTTCTCTTTTCTGTTGATCCAAAGGTTGACTAGTAAAATGATGTACTCATTAAGCTTACGTTTTGTATAATCCACTTGCAAATACGGTGTTCAAAAAAGCTTAAATCTGTATCAATAAAAATTATTCTCTAAATGTATTACCAGGCGCAAAACTCGATATGGGTGATTGCGTTTTTGTTGTATTTGACGAAGTCTGACGAATGTTCTTATGAAAAAAAACCACTGAAAATATTTAGTTGACAGCTAGTTAAATAAAAATTGACAAATGTAATCCTATAAAGCAAGAGAAAGTACACATTTCCGTTTTTAAGACACATCTGAAGTATAATATGGCGTAACACAGTTATAGCATCAATCAACTTTAAACGAGGAAAAAACGTTTACAAAGCGAGCGTAAAGAGATAAGCAACGATAAAACGAGGACCGAATGTTTCGTTGGTGCCAGTTAAGAGCTTTCGCGTGTAAGCCATTATTTATAGTTTCTAAGGTCTGGCTATTGTGCTAAAAGTTAAGTAAAAAAAGTAAAGTAAAATGGTTTAAGTAGAAACAAAAGGTATTATATGAATTGAAATTTATGTTTATAAAATGTTATTTTAAGTAGATTTATCTCTAGTACATTGTTAGATCAAATGTGCTTTTTAGGGAACTGTTAAGCACATTTTATGTGACGAATATATATTTTTATTACTATAAAATAATACTACTACTACTACTACTACTAATACTAGTTTATTTAATTCTTGTGAGTAAGGTTTTGACGAACCTATCGCTTGCTAATAAAATAACTAGATATTAAATTGGTTCGATTATTCTACCGAGGAAGAAGTACGAAGCTTAACCTTCCAGCATCAGATAAGCAACGCACAGGCTCTGGTCTCTAAAGACGAGACGTATCATTTATAATCAACATATTTTTTCGAAAATTACATGTACTTTAAATTTTATAAATTCATGTATTTTAATTGTGAGCTTATGAAAAATAATCTTAAGAAGGAAGGAAAATAAAAAAGATATTTTCAATGTATTCAAAAAGCGGTAGTGTATTGCGAAAGTAGAACTTTGGCCAATAACTTTTTAAAAATACTTATAATTATTCATATTATAAATCTTAGTTTAGTAGTCATAGCAATTTCGCCAAAGCTTGTATCTTGCACCAAAAACTAATCTAAATAATGGAGTCACAGGTACCATGATCTTTTTTCTAATACAACCACCTGGTAGTTTTATTAAGCTCTCCATTTTGGAATATTTTAATATATTTTTTCTTAATAAAGCGTACGTATATATCTATTTATTTTTATAAAAGAGATGTAGGGCTCAACCATCTAGTATTACTGACGATATAAGTAGAATAATTTAGATCTTTTAAAGAATCAGACGTAAATACTGATGGCAAGTAACTCACGTCACTTATGGGTATCAAAAGTAGATGCTTTATATGATACTATGATAATAAGCCTTTAGTGGAAGTACTCCACAGTGAGTACTGCCCTTACAGCAACAGGAATAAATAAGGTATTGGCACTTACCCGTTGGATCGTTTGAAAGCTAATGCTTTATTATGGTCACGGTGCAAGTGTCAAACCAACTCTTGTCTCTTACGAGTGTTTTGGAGGTAATTACTCCTGAAGCTGGACTCGTGGCTATCTTATAAAGAAATATTTTACATGTTTATTAGGCATTATATTAATTCTAATATTCATACCTTTCTTATTTGGAGTCATAAAATACTATTTGTTACAGAGGAGCTGTGTGGTATATTTGTGAAAAGCATCAGCGCCGGGAGCTCGGCGGACTTGTGCGGCAAGATACAGGTCAACGATAGAATTGTTGAGGTACTCACTTATTTGTATAAAAATGAACAAAATAAATTATTTTAGGTACTATTAGATTTAAAATGCATTATTTAATCATATTTTGTGTATTTTGAGGATACCGTAACCAAAGGGTAAAAACCCTATTACTACAGTCACAGTAGTCACAAAATAAGCTTTTGCGTTTTTTATGATATGGTACCAAATACATAAGGTAAAGTAGAGATAATATTTTACAACGTAGCTTATTTTATGTAGAACATACGAGCAGTAAACTATACTAATAACAGTATGCGTTTTTGTATTTTATATGTTGAATAAATAAAATAAGCTGATTGTGATCACTGTCATCAAAGGATATCTGCTATAACAGTAGATATCAAGGAATCGATTCACCGATATCATCGTATCCGTTTGGAAATAATGGAGTAGATATTGTAAGAAATAGTCGCCACGTAGAGCCATCAAAGATTGTAGCGAATTGCCAACGTTAGACTAAGATTTTAAGCCTCCTGTGTTAGCTTACGGCAATCTTGACCTCCAGATCGGAAAAGGACTATTAGTACTAAAATGATGACGGAAAGTAATTTAGATAGTCTGCCACGTACTCAAGATCGCGGTGTTAGTGACAAATAAACCGAGATACGTATCTAATAATCCACTTTCTGGTTTCAAAAATAACTCGTGTATTTAGAATTTATTCTTTGCCATGTTCTACGTAATTGATACGAAAGCTGGCTCTCAACAAACGAACGTAGGAAGTGTCAATAAACATTTACTTCACACGAAAGTTTTCGCTAGACGATTGACAGCTCTCGCGTTATGTAAGTGCCTAGAAATTACTTGGTGATTTGTCGTATGAACACACTTGGACAAACATTCACCCTTGAATTATTATGTAAAAAGATAAAATATCGTCACGCTTATATTCCCGGCGAATGAGGTAGAGATGCATAAGTATGCACCCACGATCAGCTGACGATAAGTCGTAGGATGTGTCAAACACACACACACACAGGTGGCATGTCCAATCTCGGGGAACGTTTTGTTTTACAGGTATATTGAAAAAAAATCATAAGAAAAAGTTGCCCTACCAAGGATTCAAACCCGGCGCCTCGTTAAATTGAGTTGAATTGGTTCATTAACCTGTCTGCGACGGACCTACTACATATGTCATATCCTGGAACCTAATATTCGAGGAAATGAGAGTAATGTTTCTATTTTACACACTCCGTCCACGCTTGAATTTAGCTTTAGTTATCTCCTTATTACACCAGTTATTGCCAGTGAAAATTCCAACAAAATTGGTCATATCATTGCGGAGATTAGCCGGAACAAATAGACTGACAGACAAAAATAGTAAAAAAAAAAGTTGCTTTGGCCGATCAAATTTGATACCCGTTTAGAGAAACTTGTTCTTATTTATTTTTTTTTGATAATGGCTAATATGTTGCTAACCGAGTGGCTCTTACAACTTCACCGAACTTTGTGGGCGAGCAGAGTGCTCAGTCCGGATAATTATTATTTATATGGGGGGGATTTTCTACAACGCCAACACTGGGGGCTATCTCCCGGGAGATCGAACCTCGACACGGTGCTGTGTTCTGGTTAACGGGAGGAATTGTGTCTGTGGCTCGCCGCTCGGCGTTAAGCGCCGAGCGGTAAAGTGTTCGTCGTCGCCTAGACCGTCGGCGACGGTGTAGTGTGGTGTGTGCGTTTGGGTTTGTAGGAAGATTAGGGATTATGGGATGGAATCCGCCGTTATGGGATCGTCGGGAAACTTGTTCTTATGAAGTTTTCAGTTTGAAAAACAAGACAGACAAAAATTCTAAAAAATATTACATATTTTGGTAAATGTAAGTACCTTGTAAACATACGTATGATGCATTTAGTAACAATCGGTTATTTTAGTATTACACACAGACACTCAAATTTTATTTATTTGTACAATTGAAAGTCAACCCCTTGCAGACTGGTAAAAAGTTAGTTGAAATTGTTACTTTAAGAGCCTTTTGTCTTCAAGAACTTCAGTAAACTTATGATGAAAAGCGGATATTACACAGTAACGAAGTTAACTGCGGCTTTCAGGGTCTCATTACCGGAAAACTTTCACAAGTCGGCTAATAAGGAGCCCGGTTTTGTGACAAACTCTTAAGTGCCTTTGTTTCGAAGAACATTGAATCAACTCATTTTTTTAATCAAAATTGTAGTGCTGCTTATTGCACAAACGTAGTTTCGGAAGCTTTCCTGTCTCCAACTTCGTTATTGATGTGTTGATTTTAAATGAAATTAAATGAAAGCTATTTATTTGCCGAATATTTGTGTTAAAAATTGTTACAAAACAAAAATTTTTAATCATACAAACATACAATGTGGTGTGCAAATATTTTAAAATATAATTTTTATTATTAACTACATACAATATACTAATTATCTTATTAAAACATAACTCACGAATACATCAATTAATTATTAGAAAAAACTGACTAAGTTCGAGTCGGACTCGCGTACATAAAAATATACTTTTTAAATTTTTGCTGAAGGTCCGTTTTGTAAGATACAAAACAAGAATCAATTCGGAATTGACGGAGTAACCAGGGCAAATATGCAGAGATTTGGTATTCGATATCTACTCTCTGCCTACTACTATGTGTATATGTATGTTATGTTTTTTTTATAATGAACTAGCTGCCCGGCCCAGCTTCGCATGGTTAGTTCGTAGTCGACATAATGAGAGCAGCTCCACCTACCGGGTCCAATTGTATTTTTTAATCATACACGAAACATCGATATAAATTTCAACCCAACCGGTTTAGCCATTTAGGAGTTATCTGAAATAGATAAGTACGGAAATATAAAATTTGTACTACTCTTTGTTTTATTACACGTTTTCTTGTAAGAATGAATCATTTTCCCGCGGTAAATAGTATAAGCTACTTTTTAACGCAGGAAAATGATTCAATACAGATAATGTCGGCTTCTACTGATAAAATAATTTTTCAAATCGGCTCAGTAGTTTCGGAGACTATTTATTACTAATAAACAAACAAAGAATCAAATCTTTCCTCTTTATAATAATAGTATAGATAAACATATGAATTATTAGGTTATTGAGTCATAATAATACCTTGATAATATTCTATGTTTGTAAGATATATAATAAAAGATCGTGTATATAATATAAATATTACGTAATCGTCTTTAAGATCTTCAGTAAACTTATGATGAAAAGCGGATATTACGCCGGAACGAAGTTAACTTTTGCCAGAAGACTCTCGAGTCAGCTAATAAGGCCTGGTTTTGTCACAAACTTTTAAGGCCTTTGTTTAGAAGTTACTCGGGAGTAGCATTAGATTGGAAATACAATTTGATAAAAAGTATTCCTCGGAGCTCTAGTAATCCTTTATACTTGTATCTTTGAAACTCCTGTATTTCTGATTAAAATATTGATCCTATATACTAGCTTTCCGCCCGTGGTTTTGCCCGTTTAGATTATTTTAATAACATAGATAACTTTCAAAGAGCAGATTTTTTCCGACCGAAAACATATTTTTATTTAAATGTATTCGGTTAAAGTGTAGTCTATATGTTAGTCTCACGTATAAGCTATCTTACTGTAAAGTTTCAACTAAATTGGTTAAGTAGTTTATTCGTGAAAGAGTAACAAACATCCATACATACTTATTAACTTTCGCGTTTATAATGTAAGTAGGATTAGCTTACCGCCCACGCTTATTCCTACTTATAATATTAATCGCGTAAAACATAACTTTTTTATAGTAGTCGCTTAAAAAGTAGTCTGTGTTATTATATATATCGTCACGCCCATATCCCTGAAATGGTAGGCGGCGGCACATATGTAACCATGATTAGCCGACGATGGTCGCCATATCGGTCACTCAACCTCCCCGGTTGTTTCCTCCTCCGTAAGAGCACTCAGAAAATGTACTTACGTTATAAAAACTCATTGGTACGAGGCGGGGTTCGAACCTGGATTATCGGAATGGAAGAATGGAATGACAGAAGTCTATGTGTTATTCTGATAAATAATCTATATTACAGTCAAATTGCGATTTATAGTTTTACGTGAAAGAACTACAAGCCCGCTGAATTTCCTTCGCCGGATCTTTTCAGTGAGTGTCCACGTTCTGATCCGGTAGTAAATTTTAGAATGTCACATGTCACAAGAACCGCTTTGTAATTCTATTTATGTATTTGTAAGGTCTTTGTATGGTGTTGTATGTTTCTATAAGGTAGAGCTGTTTTTATAGGTAGGCATGTTCCAACTTCGACCGCATCTTCACTTTACATCAGTTGAGATGGCGGTCAAACGCCTCCCTATTCTATATAAAAAAAGGAAACTAAAATACTTTCTATTCTATTTTATAATATTAAAAAATAGTGATATTGGATCGGAAATACTTGAGGAATATTTAGATAAACGTTGCTGAGTTTTGGACATGGAGACAGAGCTTTAAGTTCCATGCTCTATATTGTGATGCGTGGTGCTCCTCTAACGTGTATTTCTGAAGGCATTACTTATTAAGTACTGACCTTTAATTATCTAATCATCAAAGTTGGTACTTCTAAACAGATATGACTTAGGAACCTTCTAGAAGAGACTATTTCAATGAAAAGAACAGGTAAAGTGCTCGTGAAGAGACGTGCAAAATTTTGCAGTACTCTAGAATAAATAATATATTCTCAGTAGAAAACTTTTATCTAACTAATGGATGTTTACCGTTTCCCTCGCGTAATCAAGTTATTCAACTCTCTCCCGGTATCTATAAAAATAGCAGCAAAACCATAACAGTGTTATGTAAAGTAATCCGGGGCAACACCTCCCTTTGTAGTCACAAATTAGGTTTCACGAGCGCTCCAGAATTAAAAAGCTAGATTTTTTAATCATCTCACTTGATTGCTTTTCGGACGATGTTAGAGGGAATCGATACGTGAATATGTTTTCCACTGGGACATAGGGTAAAGCAAATTTAAAAATGAAATATTCCTGAAACTGAAGTGTAGATATGCTCATATTTGAATTTACAGTATATATTCAAAATTGATAAACTAAATATCATCACGCCCATATCCCCCAAACATTAAGCAGAAGTAAATATGCACCCACGATTAGCCAACGGTATTGGATCCCATGACGTGACAGGTGGCAACTTAAAAATCTGGTAAGAACAAGTTGCCATACTCGGAAATCAAACCCACAAGTCAAGTCAATCAAGTACGACACCCACTCCACATAACCACAGAGGTAAAGTAAGACAAAAGTGATTAATCAATACACGACTTAGGGCTAGAAACTTAAAATTGTGCACACGTATTCATCTTATGACGACGGCAAATTCTGAGGAAGGGTTTTTCAAAAGTAATGTCTGAAATAGAGGATAAAACTACAATGATTAAAATTTCAACCAACGAGCGAAGCCTGGGGCAACAGCTTGTATAAAATTAAATCAAACCATCTTACTATCATTTAGTGTATAAAGGATCTTTGCCAAATTAAAACTTTTGTAATGTAACAACTTTTAAACACATATTCGGCAAATAAATAATTTTCAAATAATTAATAATTTCAAATTTTCAAAGAACAAAACTGTTAATAAAAACATTTATACATTCCTGTGACGTCAGATTATAACAATTATGCTAAAATTAGCAATCAGCGATCGAAACGCGATCAATTGCTATGTGTCAGGTAGCTTTAAATTAGTACAGATATGTTTTTTATTGTTGCGTAATATGAATTAGCAGTTATACAAATATTTTTGCGGTTTTTGTAATCATTTGGGTATTGAGAGTGACCAAGGCAATCATCAACATATAGCTTTACATTTATCGGTTAGTTTACTTCCAAACTGGAATGCGACAGTGGCAAGCACTGACTCTTTTTGCAGGAAGGAAAAAAAGTGATGTTATTACTCTAAGCAGAAAATTTTACCACTTAGTATATTAAATTTTATGAATAATGTAGAACATAACTCCTACATTTATGTCGCTAGTATTATAAAATAAGTTCTTCAGCAAATAGTGGCGTTTTATAAAACGGTAGCGCGAGCACAACAATGCGGCCCCTAGAATGCGACTCTGAATCAGCAATTCAAACACTGAGATTCTCCATTCGAGCACTGTCCTTGTGTGTACACTCGGAAAGCAAAATGTGCTTTTATATTTTATCATGAATTTTTTGAGCTGGCTTTAACCGTTTTTGTATTTTAAAACTTGCTGTGTCCGCGACTACGTTGGCGTTTAAATTTTTTTTTATATAATTCTAATATATCCTTCAAAAACAAAATAAGCTTTAGTTACTCCTTATTACATCACTAATCTGTCAATCAATACCGCCGTTCCAAAAATTAGCCGGAATAAATGAACAGACGAAGAAATTCTAAAAAACTATTATTATCGTATACTCGCTGGCCGGCACGGTTAGTTCGTGATTGACGTAATGACAGCAGCGCCACCTACCAGCTCCGATCGTATTTTTAAATCATACAGGAAACCATCGAAATATCCGTATAAAATTTCAACCCAATCGGTTTAGTCATTTGGAAGTTATCTGAAATAGAAAATAAATAGTATGGAAACATAATTCTGATGGTAATGAGAGTCGGGTAGTACCGACTCTCATTACCAGTTTTCTCGTAGTTTTCTCGCGGTAAAAAGTAGCCTATGTTCATAAGGGATAATGTTGGCTTACACTGGTAAAATAATCTTTCAAATCGATCCAGTAGTTTCGGAGACTATTCAATACAAACAAACAAACAATGAAATATTTCCTCTTTGTATAGATGTACTGCATTTTGTAAAAATGGGTTATTTTAATATTACCTATTGACAGAATGATACTCAAATTTTATTTATTTCTATAGATGTAAAATATGGCAAACAAAGAATCTCAGCAAAAAATCCGATCGTAATTTAAATAAGATAGTTTTTTTAGTTATCTTCCATTTTTTTTATTTGTGAATCATTTTTTTGAAAAGATTTTCGAAAGAGAGTGTTTACTTTTGTTACATGTTTGTATATCTGTCTAGCGATAACTTGTGTAGTTTTAATCTAATTGAATTTAATAGAAGTATAGGACCAATATAGTTTTCAACTTGGAACATGGACGAATTGTGTAGTGGGTTACGTTGCTAGAGCGGCTCCAATGGGGGGGCTTAAAAATAAATTTTTAACACTTATTTTGTACGGGTCCCCACCCGTACACCCGGGAGTAAAGGAAAGGGACTTATTTAAATATTTAAAATCTGTTTTTTATTTTTTATTCTAATTAACAATTTTTATATTTTAATAGTTTAAATATAGAGAAGTTGTGTTAAACTTATTAAAAATAAGTAATTTTTGAATGCTATTAAAAAAAGTATTTTAGTAAATGGTGACTTTTTATATAATGTGCTAATATGAATATGCATCAAGTTGAATTTCGGGTTTCTTCATTCGAGCACTGTGTTAATGGGTACACTGAGCAAGAAATAATAGTCGTAACATAGTTTTACTTTCATTTCTTGACATTTTGTGTTTAAATTAGCTTGAATTCTAAAAAGGATCAAAGTTCAGTTTTTAGTCTTTATCTTAACAAATTTTATTACAATTTTTTAGACTTTATCTTAACAAATTTTATTACATTTTTTTAGTCTTTATCTTAACAAATTTTATTACAATTTTTTAGACTTTATCTTAACAAATTTTATCACAATTTTTTAGTCTTTATCTTAACAAATTTTATTACAATTTTTTAGACTTTAGCTTAAGAAATTTTATTACAATTTTTTAGTCTTTATCTTAACAAATTTTATTACAATTTTTTAGACTTTATCTTAACAAATTTTATTACAATTTTTTAGTCTTTATCTTAACAAATTTTACGATTCCTATAATTTAAGAAGGCTTTCCCCATTTAGGGGTATTAAAAATAGAATTTGATGAATAGATGTCTAAGAGCTACTTGATATGTTGACAAAATTTCATGAGAAAGAATGTGATGAAAATTCTATGTCCGTCTCCTGATTATAAGCTACCTCCCCACTAATTTTTAGCCGAATCAATTTAGCCGTTCTTGAGTTATAAATAGTGTGACTAACAAAATCTTAACAACTAATAATATGACATGAATACAAATATGACAAATAAAAATTTGTCTAATATAATGTATACTTTCCATCGTCGGCACTTGATGGAATTCCATTGTATATGCACTTTTTCCTTTGAAAATACATGTTTGTAATATTCCTCAATATTTATTATTTTATAAATTTCTCTTTAGCCTACCGGTTTCACCTTTTACAGCATCATCAGAGCTTGTAAATCTAAAGCGAAATCCTGATGATACTGTAAAAAGTGAAACCGGTTGGCTAAAGAGAAATCTATATATATAAAAATGAATTTCCCTTCGTTAGTCTCGCTAAAACTCGAAAACGGCTTAACCGATTTGGCTATTTTTGGTCTTGAAATGTTCGTGGAAGTCCAGGGAAGGTTTAAACGATGAGAAAATATAACAAAGTTGCAAGAAAAATACTAAAAACGACAATTAGATTTTCCCAAACAAACTGTTCTTACCTGTCAAACGTTTGATTGATGTTCATGTATCCAGTGAAACGAAGTTCACCGGGTCAGCTAGTCGTAAATAAAAATCTGTGTAAATTGCTAATAACTAATTTATTAACAAAATATAAAATAAAAATAAAAACTGAATTAATATTATAGGCGATACATATATTATTGAAATATTATTCCAAAGAAAAAGCACCATGTACCTATCTACCAAAATTAAAATACGAATTACATAATTTTAAACATCTCTATATTCCTTATTTACTTCATGTTACTAAGTACAGCGAATATTAAACAACTATAATTGAGACATAACCATGATCTTATAAACTGCTATTTCGCTGTCAATCTAAAATAAAAAAAAACAATTTACAGGGTAATAAATATTATAGGCGGTGAATATATCACTTTTTTTTACGGCATTTCTATAAAAACAGCACCAAGATACCGTAAGTACAGCACGTATTAAACAATTGTTAATAGCGGACGTCCCGCTGCGCACACCAATTGCATCGCCAGCCGGTGAAATATCACTTAACGCTGCTATCGCCACATCGCCGCTCGCCAGCCTTACTTACTGACACATGCGTAATTAATTCGCATAGATTAATAGAAAATTAATTAAGTTCTGCGAATGTGGTATTTTGTATTAAAGTATAAAGTATTTCTATGTACCTATATTTCTTACAGGTATTACCAAATATATTTCTAGGTATATAGTTTACAGTTATTAAATAAATAAATATAAATTATGTGTTAAAATATTTGCAGACCACATTGGGGTAGAATATGTGGGTATAATTCAAAACTTTTGTTTTGTAACAACTTTTTAACACACATACCTATTAGGCAAATAAATAATTTTAATCTCATTTACGTGTTATTTTAAATGTGGATAAAGATATTGCAATTTAAAAGTTGCAAGATTTGAAAGATTTACAATTGTGACCACTTAGTACATTTTGTGACTATTGCAGAATAAAACAAGAAGATATTTGTTTAACTCCACCATATACTTCAGGAATAAAAACATCTCAATATACATAAATTATCATCTTTTTCCGCGATGGACTCTTAAACCAAACCGAATTTATTCAAACTTTGCACACCGTGTGGTGTTTGAACGAACTTGAAAGATATATCACTTGATGGATAACTTACATCTCAATTTATAGTCGCAGTAATTTTAATTATTTATTTATTATAGTCACAAAAAATTTAGCCGCAGCGATGCGTAATTGGTTCTGCTATGTATTTATAATAAAATACAATAATACAAACAATAGATTAATTATCTGTCAGAGCCAGTACATGTCAATTAACACATGCAATATTACCTCCAATTAAGGTAAAAAACAAATAGCTTTTAAGCGATAAACAATAACTGAAAAAATCACCGGTACCGGTTCATATCTTAAGGCGAATACTCAAGAGTTATGGCCCGTCGGTTGAGACGCCATTTTTGTATTGAAATTTAACCACAATATATTTCATTTGTTTGTTAAGTTAATTGCTAAATGGAGTTCGTTATTTCTGGGCATATTTTATAAGCGGCGCTTGCTGCTCGTATAAATTCTTTGATTGTAAAAGATGTTTCGGCTTTAAAATGAATTAAATGCCTACGGCTTGGTTCTGCTTTTTTCAATATCCTTTTAATTATTGTCTGTTTTTAAATATTATCGTTGTTTTTATCGATAATTAAAAATAGCTTCACACTCATAGTGTAGCAAGTCTAGACAGAGACACATTTTTTTTAATTAATTATTATTATTATATGTGTCATTAACACCTAAT
>DVZL01000705.1:0-21262 GCA_018236625.1 Lasaia peninsularis
TATTAAATTTATTCTTGTATCTATTTAAGTATTTCTATGTATTAGTATCGTTGTCTAACACCCATAACATAAGCATTCAATATGCTTACTTAGGGATAGATCAATTTGTGTAATTTGTCCAGTAGGTAATATTTATTTATATATATAAAATTTCATCCCCTTTCTTAATAGACTAAGAGCAGATTTCCAAAAACAAATATGCACGATTTTTTGTTAGTCACAAATAGTCTCATTTTAGGGAAGTGAGAGATAGAAAGAAACAAAAAATAACCTGACACTTCCCTATGTAACCTAACCCTTCAACTAAAAAAAATGTAATAAAAGTCAAACAAAATAAAAAATAAACCATAAAGGTATGAATCCCGAGTATGATAAAAGTGATAAAGTTAAAATATTAAAATTAAAACAAAAACTTGTTCTAAAACACGAAACAGCCTTAAAGCAATTACAAAAAAAAAATAATAATAAATGTATCGAGTGCTCAGTTCAACAATGAATATATGTAAAAGCTTTGATTGTATCTTTAGTCCAAATGCCTTTTTAATCTGTCGCATGCATAGGGAAGAATAGTTTTACAATTCAGAGATGGTTTTTTGTTCAAACAGCGTTTTATTCATCCTGCGAATCCAATTTCGATCGTCGCCGACCAGGCCGGGGCATTAGCGGTGCACATTCGAATACCTCTTTCCAAACAAAGAGATGAAATTTTAATCGGTCTGGATCGGACCATCGCTGAAGTTACTCGCGTTCAAAATAGGGCTACCATCAGGTTGAAACCGGTTGTCAGCATTTCCTATCTTTGGTGGAGATGGGAGAGGGAGATCTGATAATTTGTTCTGTAGACACCAAAGATGTTAGTGGTGGGTTGCCACACTGCAGTCGGATTTTTTATGTAACTGCAACAGGAATACGAAAGATTTTGTTGGAAGAGATCTTGTTCAAACAGCTCACCTCTTACGAGCTGCTTAGTAGGGAGGGAGATACTAAAATGTTAATAGTGTGTTGCCATACTAAAGTTGGAATTTTTATTCACCTGCAACAGGAACACGACAATGTCGCACTCGGCTGTCTAAACTAATGATTTTGTTGGAAGAGATCCAGTCAATACCTCGTCTGTTACGAGCTGTCTAGTAAGGAGGGAAATTCTATTCTACACAAGGGCCGGGCCAATACTGGAAAATTCATATTTTAAATGAGAAACACATGTACTTTTTCACATATAAAGTATAATTGAAAATTATCTTTAAATAGCCGACCGGTTTCGCGTTTTACAGCATTATCGGGGCTAAAACTTAAGTTACTCGAAGTTAAGTTACGGGAGAATTGCCTGAAAACATTACTATTCTTTCTTCTTCGTTGGATAACTAATCGGTCAGATGGATCCAGCTCCTGGTAACCCTAGCGAGGTCCCGCTCGTATTGTAATGAGCTCGGTCACTACTGAATCTGGTGTCCTGAATAAAACATGCATTTATGCCAAATTTTCGGGGCTATGAACATTTTACTGGAGACAATATTCAAGTGACACGAAAGTGTTACGAAATACATATTTCAAGTTTCATACTGTTCAAAAGGAGGTTATGAATTCTACTGTATGTTTGTATGTTTGTTGCGGTAACTCCCCCAATTGTGATTGGATATTAGTGTATTTCTGTAAGATAACTTAGAAGTGGTCCCTTATGAATTTGATCAAAATGAAGCAAACAGTTTTTGAGTTTATAATATTCTTTCTTTTTTTATTTTATTTTTTTGCATTTTTTTAACATTCAAATTATTTGCGTGAAATAGTTATATTGCATTCTACTGATTGAAGGCCGTCATAAAAATAAAAATACTTAAAAAATTGTGAAACTTTACAAAGTTAAAGTTGTGTTTGTTCTACTGGTTAATAGTAACAATGATATTATTAGTGATATTTTGATCCGAGTGCGGTGTCAAGTGTCTCCCAAACTGGAAAATGAAGAGGGTAATGATTGGGGAGGAAGCTAGGCAAGAATGTAGGGATCGTGATAATACACTCAATACTCTCTGCCTCCACAAGGGATCTGGCGTGAAGATATGTATGTATAACTCTCATCTATATAAATAAATAAAATTCGAGTGTCTGTATGTATTATGAAAATAACTGCTTTTTACTGAATGCATATGTATGTTTACAAGGTACATATACCAAAACAGTATTTTTTAGAATTTTTGTCTGGCTGTTTGTACCCGCTAATCTCTGAAACGGCTGGACCGATTTTGACGGGAGTTTTACTGGCAGACAGATAAATTAATAAGGAACGGCTTAAGCTTCTTTATTTTAGACATGTATAAAATTAAATAATTATTCGCGGGCACAGCTAGTAAGTAATAAGGGTTTACTTAAATATTAAATGGCGGTTATTTTAATTTTATAAATCAATTTAATGCTACGCTCCGGTGACTATTTGGGCCCGTCAAAATTATATTACACATCCGAGTATTCAATTTTGGTCTGCGAGATTTTACCGCCATATTTTTATGGTGATACCTATTATTTTTAATATTTAGCAAAAACATATGAAAACACAGTATATATTTTGTTATGGTTTTTATAGGGAGAACAAACCCCGAGAATTAGTAACTTAGACTTATAATACTTATTGCGTTAAATCATACGGTTTTCTTAATGTAGTCGGTTAAATTTTTAATGATAAAGCTATAACACTATAGTATTGCAAAATTTCATTAAAATCTGCTGTAGTTTTTACGTGATAGTGTAATAAACATTCATACATCCATCCATCTATACCTACTTACACACTTTCGCGTTTAATTATATTAGTACCTAGGACTAGTAGTTGTAGGATGGTACGGAACAATTCGAAATTCGTAATGAAATTACATCAGGTGCCAACGATGGAAATATTTATGTTTGGGAACAGATCTTTGAATTTTGTTTTCGTCGTATACAGCGGTCTAAGGAAAAGTTTATACCTAGAACAACAAGTTTTGAGCTATACAACTAAAAAAAATGCCAACCTATTCGTCGCATCGGTCCTTAGATCGCCTTCTTTTTTACGCTAAGTGGTGTCAAGTTACCCGACTTCAGATGAAAACCAAACAAACTTGCACAAATATCGTAATGGATTTTGCTTTAGTGATCGGCGATACTTGAATCTAATACGTATGAGATGATCTACCTCGTATTTACGCTGTTTTGTATTAAAACGTAATAAAACTGCAACAACCGACATCAATTTCACTACTATGACGTTTCTAGTACGTTCGTATTAATAACTCAGTGATTCGTCGCTACCCATTAACCAATCAAATCACTTATAATTAGAAACTCAAGTTCAAAGTGACCAGTTGAAATTAATCTTTCGAAGGAAACGGTTGTGCCGTAATAATAATCTTAATGACTCATTTAATAAGTTTTTTTAACGCGAATGTATTATAAGGTTAATTAATAACTTTTGATTTTGTTGATATTTCAAAAACTACTGAACCAATTAACTTATAATTTATATAGGATCATCTCTTAAGTATGATCTATCATGTAAAAAAAAACATAAAAATCCATTTGGAATTTATAGAGTAATCGCGTGATAAACATACAGCCGAATAGAGAATATTACTGAAGTCCGTTGAAAACATTTAAGATTTATTCTGTAGCTTCTTCATCCTCTTCGCCCTGGCATTATCCCGTTTCTATAACAGATGACATGGTTAGCTACCTGATCCAAGGGATTTTACAAGGGCTCCAGTTTCTAGACAACGCGACTGGCATCTGACCTCTGTAATCTATTGGAGGAACTTGTCCCAAATCTAGACTATGTCGAATGCCACATATAGTCTAACAACCCGACCACAGGGCAGTGGCGCACCTACAACATCTATAGGCGATGGTTGTCTCTGACCATCAGCAGACCTATGTGCCTGTTCGCTGTCTTTACTCATAAAAAAATTTCGGGGTTTCCTCGCGTTATATTCCTTCAACGTAAAAAAGCAAATGCCAGCAAATAAAGCACCCAGGAAATGTACTAAGTTAGAACTCAGTGGTGCAGGGCGGGGTTCGAACCTGAACTTACCGGCACGAAAGTCCGAATTTCCAACCACTAAGCCATCGAAGCTCTATTAGAAGCTGTCGCAATCTCGTTAAAAAACCCCGCATGGCGCCGAACATTCCCCATCCTGTGGAATCATGTAAATTCACCATATCATTTCCACGTACATTTAGTTAATTATATAAACTGACAATTTGTGCGAAACGTTAATAGGCATAACACTCTGAATAATGGAATTACCGGGCCAGAATAAGTATATACAGGGTGTGTATTTACTGTACTTTATGGTGTTCATATTCGAATATAGTTTTTATAGTTTTACCAAATTCATTATCTAAAATTATTCTTATTACGGGTTTGTGTTTAAAAAAGCAGATAGGTATTTTTTGAAATCCCTTTTTTATACCTACTAGAAAAAAGGAAGACTCTATTTGACCGATTTTAATTCAATTCAAATTGAAAAATATATTTAATCTGAATTGAATTAAAATCGGTGTTTTGCACTTTTATTGCTTTAAATTACCGTTAAAGCACCCATAATATATATTATAATGAATTCCTATTTCCTTTGATTAAGCCTTAACTAAAGAATGCTTCGGTCAAAAGGATAAATAGAGAGAAAAACAGGTAAATATGATGAGAAAACTTTAATTTTCAAATTTCAAACTATTAATGCAGTAAGTAAATGGTACGTTATTCGCCGGATCAGCTAGTTTTGACATTAACTTTGTATACGAAGTGGACTCCAATCTTCGCCTTGAAATCCTTATGATTTTTTAGTTATTTTTATGATAATCAGTTCGCAATCCGAATGGAGTTTTATTACTCGAACTGAACCCATTGGAGGGAATTCACGAAGCAAAATTATACACCAGGGAAGATTTTTTATTATGTAACATTAAAATATATGTATCTTATGGGTGTAGTTCTCCATCATATTAATGCCATATTTTCGTCCTGAAATTGAAACTAAAAATAAATGTCCTCTGTCCCTAATGCATAAACTCTACATGTATACGTCGTTGATTTTGCCAAGGGGGGTCACGGGGCAAGGGGGGTTAACAACCCATTGCTGTCCACTGTTTACGAAAGACATTGTCGTTAAGGGCGCAGTGTCGCGCAGTCTTATCGTGCCCCCAAACAAGTAATAATGCCTTCGATCGCTGGCTAATGGGCTTCATGGCACACTTTGATACGCAAATGGCCGTTAACGACCTATCACTACAACATACACGCATTCACAGTACGTTCCGTTTTCTGTTTTGTACTTTTGTATTAGTTTTTAAGGTTCTGTACCCAAAGGGTTAAAACGGAACTCTATTCTTGAGATTTCGGTGTCTGTCTGCCACCAGGCTGCATCTCACAAACCGAAACCGAGGTAACTAGAAATTTGAATTTTTCACAAATTTATGTATTACTGTTGCCTATAACAACAAATACTAAAAACGGTATTTGTTGTATATATTTATAAAGAGTGTTCCCATACAACAAACGTGATTTTTTTGCCGTTTCTATGAATAATAGTACGGCATCATATTTTCGTTTACATACGTGATGAATATTAATCACAAAAGGCTTTTTCTGTAATTTCGTTTTTCTATTACGTAGCGTACTCACAAGGTTGCGGATTTGATTTCCTTCAAATCTGAAATGATGATTATATACATCATAGTCACGGTAGTAGTCACTGATAGACCTACTTTGGCCTATTAAGACCTGTTGAACAGGAAAGCAGATAGTCTATGTTTTTCGAAAGAAGAGTCTTAAATAGAATGTAGAGACATTAATGCGAAGAGATTTCGAACCGTATTGTTGTTAAGCTTGGTTATTAATATATTAAAATTCCACCCCGAAATTAGTTGAAAGTAATATATGGGTTGGGGATAAATAATCAACCTTCGGTGTAGTTCAGCAATAAGGAAAGCAATACGATGAAATGGACCGAATAAAATCCAAATAGTATCTTTAATGAAACTGGATCCTGATTCTTCTTAATGAGAGTAATTGGATCGATGGGACGCAGTTGAGATCCAGAACAGAGTAGTTAATGAAAGTAATATATACAAATAAATTGGAGTATATGTATCCAATATTAAAATAACATTTAGTTAAATGCATACATATTTATAATTACAATGTACTATTTACATATACCTACCGTAATATTTTTTTTTATTTTTTTTTTCTATCGGTCTATTTGTTCCCGCTAATCTCTGAAACAGCTGGACCGATTTTGACGGGACTTTCACTTGGAGACAGCTGATGTGATAAGGAATAGCTTAGACTAGTTTTATTCTAGAATTTTATTTTAGAAATATGTATATCAAATAATATAATATATTAAAAACGCGACGGACAAAGCTAGTATATTGAATAAAATCCAAATAGTATTTTTAATTTAACTCCCCGTGATGGTCCGGGTCCCTTGTGCAGAATAGAACATGTGCCTTCCTACCAGGTAACTCGTAAGAAGAGAGCATAATATTAACTGAGTTACTACCAACATGACCACTGGTGGTAGAGTGCTGTGCAGCAACTCGCCTGGGTAGGGATCCTTATATATTCCTGCCGCCATAATGACTTTGTTGTCTTCCGGTCTGGAAAGTCAGGTAGCCGGTAGACTTGCACATAAGGTTTAACAGTCCGACCACAGGAATAGTGACGCTTTTAGACAACATATATGGTGTCTAAAAGCGTCGGTTATCTCTTACCATCAAAAGACCCATGTGCTTGTTCCCTTCCTTATTACATTAAAAGATAACGAATAGAATAGTGAGTAATATTAGTTTAAACACATCATAATAACATGTAGAATACTTTTTAACTGACTAGAACAAAAGAAGGTCTGTGTTCACGCGATAAATGTTACAATTGGGAAAATATAAATAGATACCATCGCGCTTATATCCGAAAGGTTAGTCAGATGTACATACGCACCCACGATTAGCCGATGATATTAGTTCTCATTATGTGACAGCTGGCCAGTCCGTGGCCATATCGTGCACACATCTCGGGTTTTTCCAAGATGTTTTCCTTCACCATAAGAGCACTCAGAAAACGTACTTAAGTTAGAAAAACTCATTGGTATATGGCGGCGTTTGAACCTGGAGAAGTCCAAGGCGCGTACCACTAGAACATTGAGGCTCGGAAAATATAAAAAATTTGGAAATATGTGTTCACAGACCACATACCCAAGTTGAGGTAAGTGGTCTGTGTATGTGTTAGTATTCTTACAAAAAATATCCAAATGTTTGCCTTAAAAATACTGTAAACTATTTCAATAACTATAGAAACCTAAAGACATTTAACTGATGATAATATCACTTATATTTTATAAACTTTTGGCTTGTATTCAACTCGTGATACTGTTTCACATTAATTGTCGTCATGTATGTGTGTTTTTTGGCATTTCAGACATATATCTCAACTGACTTGTCTGTTAGTTTGTTTTGACATAAAGAATTATTGTTTCGAGTTGTCATTTTCATTTTTAAGGATAATTTATCATTATTATTTTAATTAATTCTTGTATTTGAAAGCGACTGCCGTTGCAGTGATAATAATATATCTACATACAAACTTCGCTTTTATGGGTTCCGTATTCAAAGAGTAAAAATTCTCTATTACCAGGCTGTACTTTATGAACCGTGATCAATGGAAAATTGAAATTTCCACAGATAATTTATTTATGCTATAACAACAAATACTCCTAATTATATAAAGGGTGCTCCTATACGACATACGTGACTTTTTTACCGTTTTTATAGATTACGGAAGCCTTCGAGCGCGGGTCCGGCTCGCACTTGGCCGGTTTTTTTTTACTAGATAGTATTTATATTTGAATCGTAACTTGAAATATAGGTTTTATTTTTAAACATAGGAATGGTATGTATTTATTCAATTGTATTCGATCGTCTTTTAGTATAAATATAATAAACTGACAGCAAATCCTACATCGCGATATTACGGTTTTTTCGGGCTGTAGCATAAATTTAACTTAGATTTGAAGGTACCTTACTGTAGTTCCTTTTACGACTCACTATCGGCCTACTTATCCACTAAAATAACCGATAATCAGAATACTATTATAAAGAAAAGGTAAAAGATAACTGAAATAATGATGATGATAACAAATACTTAGGCTAAAGCTATTAAAGATGAACATTTGAAACGAACATGAACATTTGAATTTGAACGATTGGCAAGATATTCCCAAAGGGTAGGCAGAGCTACAAATGCAAGCACTATTTAATTAGCCGACAATATTAAGTCACATTATATGACATGTGTCAATTCCGTCACCATATCAGGTACATATCCAATCGATAACGTTTTTCAGTATACGGTGACCTCCTACGTCAAAGTCGGTCTATGTTAGACCACAGATGCGATTAAAAATAAATAATAGTTCAATTTAAAAAAATCGACGCCATCAGCGACCTAACTAGAAGCAGATCACGTCCGAGCTCTTAAAATAAAAATCCTAAAACTCAAGGTAATAAAACTAATGCAATTTGCCACTTACGCTCCATCGATCGCCAGCGTCGAACTTTAAATCCCGGGTACACAAAAAGCCCGTCCCACATCGGACGAACTAGAACAATCTGGAAAATCCAGGAGGATGACAGTCTCGAACGTTGGTTTAGGCTTGATTGAATTTAATACACACAAAATAAACAAGACTATCTAATACTTTGGAATATCAGTTCCGACCGGCTAAAGCTCCCTCGTCATAATGTTTTGCAGCTTGACACATGTCCACCGATAGACTTCCTAAAGCTTTAATTCAGAAAGTGACGTGGTTTATAGTTTGGTTTCTGACAAAAAGTGTTCTCATTTGAATTTGGGAACAGCTTAGTTTAAAATTTCAAATCTGTTTAATGGAAACTGTGCTCTACTACTCTAATTCTACACTATGCAAGTGTCACAAGTAAACCTTCTTCTTGAATCTCTCTATCTACTAAAAAACGCATCGAATACCGTTACGTAGTTTCAAAGTTCTAAACATACATGGGGACAGACAGTGGGACTTTATTTTTTATATTTTTTGATGCATGACATACTAAGGAAATATTTAGTATCAGCATTGAACCAGTGCGAAGCGAAGACGGCTTACTAGTAAATAAATAAATATATAAATTAATACTATAAAAAATCAATAATATCTCTAAACAAACCACACAAACTAACCTAACTCCAAAATTTTATACCGAAATAGTATTTTTCTGGATGTGACTGTCTGTTTGTACTCGCAAATCTCTGGAACGGCTGGACCGATTTCGACGGGATTGTCACTGGTAGACAGCTGGTGTAATAAGAAAAAGTTCAGGCTACTTTTATTTTAGAAATGTGTAAAATAAAACAATTAATTAAAAACGCGGACTAAGTCTCTGGTACAGCTAGTAAACTAATAAACTTAAAAAGCAAACCTAAATATGCAATCTATTTTCCGAACACAAATGTCTTCCACCGTCGGGAATTGAACCCGAACTTTGCAAACGATTCCGAGACCAACAAAACGGTGAAAAGATTTTACGAATAGCCAGCATTAAAAGTAGCACCTGTGAAAGTGACCTATTTAAATTCCATTATAAGTGATGTATCACGATTCTTAAAGGAGATAGTCATACCGTCCACGTCATTTGTCACGTGTAATGTTCGGATATAAAATTTTATACCGCTTTAGAATAGGGACAATCCAGGCGCTCGTTACTGTCCACCCCCGAGTTAAGGAGCGTCGTTTTATTTATGGATGTCTCGCTTTATTGTCGTCCTGTAATCGTGGATTTGGAAATAGCCCGAGAATTTGCATGTCTTAAGTGCTGACCGCGGGAGTGTCATTTGACACGTTGTTTTTTTTTTGTATTTTTACGAAATAGAGAGGCAAAGGATTTATGCGAGCTTTATTGGGACACAGAGTGATGAATAATAAAATATTTACACTTTCTCTTTGCGTTCTGTGAGCCTTAGATACTCAAAAATAGGCATCGCCGCTATGGTTAAGCGTAGTCAGTGTCTGGGTTTGACGCATCGGGTTCAGGGTTCGATTTTTTTATTTATTGAAAGTTTTTCGATGATATCCTTTTGGAACGCATATTTATTTATATTTTTTTTCTTTTCAGGTAAATTATTAAGCAGTTTCGTCTGATTTTTAGCAGCTTTATCGAGGTAAGAAGAATTATTTGGGAATTGAACCCGGGACCCTACGCGGCTAACGGTCTTAACAGGCGACAGCCGTACAGTTACACCATATTTTATACATTTCTTAAATAAAATTCTAATACAAAAGTAGCCTAAGCTATTCCTTATTAGCTCAGCCAGATGTTTCAGAAATTAGCGGGTACAACCGACAAATAAAAATTCTAAAAGATACCTACTATTTTGCAAAACATACATATATGCATTTAGTAAAAATCAGTCATTTTATTCTTACATACTGACACTCCAATTTTATTTATTTGTATAGATAATACATGTGTGTATTATCTATACACACATGTATTACCGTAATGCAAAAACATTCATTTGCCTACCGACCATATTATAAGATAATGGTCATAATATCAATGCACATTTGCGACCGGCAGCTTTGATTCGATGTGTAAATGGGAACACGCCAATAAGGGGCAAATCTAATTTATGTTAGGTTAGTGTACCTGACCAAAGTTACCTACAATCGTAGGGTTTTACCCTATTATTAAGAATCCGCTGTCCGTCTATTTGTCCTACCCTGATGATGTATTTCTGTAACAACAATTATAGAAAACAGAATAAACTTCACATACAGAGGGTACTCTCATACTACAAACATAATTTTTTGTCGTTTTTATAGATAATGGTACGGAACCCTTAGTGCGCGCGTCGGACTCGCAGTGGTTTTTTTTTATTTAAGTAGAAAAAGAATATTGCAAAATAGGATTTCTATAATGTAATTTAGTTCGTTTCTATGTGTTACCACATACTTTCACAAATAAATACAACGGCGTTGCCATTTTTTTGTGAAGTTTTTTCTCGGTAAGAAAAGCGAACATAAACTACGGAAGTGTTGGCGCACCCCCAACCTTCCGATTCGTATTTTTACAATTTCTATGTATGCCCACGTATATACGTGTTTCGAAAGTTTATAAGAGCATTAGACACACTTTTTAGGGTTCTATACCCAAAGGGTAATAACGAGACCCTATTACTAAGATTTTGTCTGTCTTACACTAGGCTGTATCTCGTGAACCGTTTTTACAGATAGTACTTTCACGCCTTTTATCCCTGAAGGAGTAGGCAGAGGTGTGTTAGTATATCGTCGACTCGTAAATCCAGTAGATATACTAGAACACCCACGATTAGCCAAGGTTCCAACTTCGTACCGCCCGCATGCTAGGGCTATGCAAAATAGATGTTGTCCGAGTCTTGACCCTATTCAATATTAGTTCGATGTGCTCTTTTTAACTCTTAAATAACTTCTTGATTTGTTTACCGATTTCATACAAATAAACACTAAATGTTAAGTGAAGGCCATCTCGACATACTTCTCAAAACTGCATCCAAATCGGGCAAGCCGTTTCTGGGGACAAATTATATATTTGTCTAAATGTATTTAATTGATTTGATTGATATAACCCCAAAGAAAGCAAATTACATGCTTGTGTTATGTGTTTTAGACAACGAAACCAATACATAGAAATACTTAAATAAAACAAATTTATTAAACACCCAGACCCGGCTTTCGCGATCGGAAATCAAACCAGAGCCACGCGGTCGGGCGGTGGCGTTAGGCGTTAACGCTAACCCCTATACTAACAAGGCGGTCAAAAATATTAATGATTCTTATATTATAATATTTAATTAAAACTTTGTCTCACGGCGTTTGTGGTCGATCCCATCGAAACCGGTTCAAAAGCATTGCAGAAAAAAAAGTTTATTTGATACGAATCGTCAAGTACCTACATGATTTATCTGCTTTTGATATACATGGCAGTACGACATTGGCCGGGTCGGCTAGTACTAATAAATGAGGTCACAGAGACATTAATCAAATGAAAGTACAAGGAGAGTAGTATTAACTATTTATTTTCGTTACTCCGAGTCATCTCGTAAAAAGAAGCAGACAACTCAATATACCGACTCAAATATTCAAGCACGAAGGGTTCTTTACTACAGGGACTTTATGAGTGTAATATATTAGAAGCACCTACGTAGAGGTGCTCTCAGTCAAAAGGGTTGCTGATAGTTTCTCTAAAATATACGGAAAGAAGTCCGACATTACGAAAAGAATTTGTTGTTGGGAATTTCTTATTTGTGAGTTCAACTTATTGGGGAATTGAGTTTGTTGCCATATGTATCTAACCCCCTAAAGGCTTGAGAAATAAAGTGTAATGCGATTTGGATCAGAAAAAACATCTAAACAAATAACTAAAATTGTATTTCTTAAAATGATGGTCAATGACGTATATATTATACTAGCGACCCGCCCCAGCTTCGCACGGGTATACTATACATGTTAATACATAAAGATCTTCCTCTTGAATCACTCTATCTATTAAAAAACGACATCAAAATCCGTTACTTAGTTTTAAAGATTTAAGCATACATATGGACAGACAAAAAAGTGACTTTGTTTTATAATATGTAGAGATCAAGGCCGAGTCAATTCAGAGACGCCATGTAAAAATGCACAACACCATCTATTTTGTATGTCTGTTTATTCCCGCTAATCTCTGAAACGGTTGGATCGATTTTGACGGGACGTTCACTGGTAGGCATCTAATTTAATAAGGAACGGGTTAGACTACTTTTATTTTAGAGTTTTGTTTTGGAAGTGTGTAAAATAAAACAAATAAAAACGCGGACGAAGTCGCGGGCACAGCTAGTGAATAATACGATTTTGACATTAAAGTGGGCAATAATAATAGCATATGCTTATGACTTCGGACTTTCCTTTTAACTATTTCGGTAGTTCATTATCTGAGTGCTCTTGTCTGTTATGGCGATGAACTTTCCTCCTGTCCAATTATGTATATATAGCGGTAACAGAAATACATCATCTGTGAGAATTTCTATACTCTAGCTACCAGGGTCCATGAAGTACAGCCTGGTGACAGACAGACGGACGGACAGCGAAGACTTAGTGATAGGGTTCCATTATTTACCCTTTGGGTACGTAACCCTAAAAATCAATTTCTAAAAAGGTAATAAGTATAATAAGCTTGTATTACTGAAATTGTAAGTTATTTCAATCGCAAATGCTGTATCATAGCCCGATCTATTTCGGGATGGCGACGAGCTAAAAAACTCGAGATATTTCCTATAACCAAAACATTCCTCGCCGACGAGGCGCCTACGAACTGAAAATGGAGCTAGAATTAATCCACAGGAATGACAGTGTTATTGTTTGCCATAAAGTTTGTATTATGGAGGCGGACAGATCCGCCTTTCATCTGCGGAACTTTAATGCCTATGTTACTGTACTTATTTGCAGTAATATCCACTAAACTATTATTAACTTATAAATAGTGATCATTTAGAGCTGAGTACATTTAAACTAACCGTTGCCTTCAACTGCATTTACTTATTGAAGTTATTCAGTCTTAGTAGTTATTTAATTCTTAATTTGATACGTTTTTTTAATCTTTAAAATCCAAAAGAACAGGGTTCTTATATTTACGGTATGGTATGGCTATCGCCTGTTAAGACGGTTAGCCGCGTAGGGTCCCGGGTTCAATTCCCAGGTCGGCCATCTTTTTTTAATTATTTTTCAGATCATTCTGAGTAAGCATTACATCGCCCGGGATCAGAATGTGCCCAAAGTGGCTATAGGCTTGCCACATCATAGGCCCTAGTACCTTGGCTAGTCGAGGATATTCTTGTGTATCTACTAGACTCACGAGTAGTGGATATACTAGCATAAATCTACCCTTTCTGGGATAGTAGGCGTGAAGGTACTTTTTCAATAAACAGTGATCATTTAAAAGTAAGTAGCTTTAAACTAACTGTTTCCCGTGACAGCATTCACTCATTGAAGTTATTTAGTCATAGTAGTTAAGAAAAAAAAAGTAATTTAGTTCTTAACTGGTGGTCCACGGAGGACTAGTTGTCCCTGAAAGTATCTCAAGTGGTGCGTGAACCATGCCAATAAATGACAAGAGTCGACATGTACATGCAAACACTAAAATCTCATTAAAATCTTTCATATTTTTTTCTATTACATTTCAATGAGATATTTTTTTCTTTCAAATTTTTTCAAATTAATTTTATAGGACAGTTTATATCGCCTCTGTGGTGTAATAGTGGTATAGTGGTAATGGTGTAACACCTGAAAGTGTCGCCTGATAAAACCGTTAGCTGCGTAGGTTCACAGGTTCAATTCCCAGGTTGGGCAACTTTGTTAAAATGTTTTTCAGATTTTTCTGAGTAAGCATTACATTGCCCAGGATTGGAATGTACCCGAAGTGGCAACAGGCTTGCCACCTATCACATCAGGACCTGGTACCTTGGCTAATCGTGGATGTGTTCTAGTATATCTACTGGACTATTGAGTTGTGAATATAATGGCACTCCTCTGCCTACCTCTTTGGGGATAATAGGCGTGAAGGTACTTTTTTTAAAGATTTTTTTGTTTTAAATTTTTTCAAGCGAATTATTTTCATATCATAGCTTATATTATGATATTTTTTTTCGTTGCGACATAAAACCTAATATATTAAGGCAAATTAGGTAAAATTTTCGAGTAATGAATTCGAAATGATTTTAAAATATAAAAACATCTCAGGGTACTTGAACCCGTGTCTTTGAGTCTTGTTGTAAAGTTTTGCTTTTCTTTTAAATTTTCGTCCTCTTTTATATGAGAAACCGTAGAGGCCATACACAATTACGTTATTAAATGAAAGTAGCCGCTTTAAAAGAGCCCACGCTATTCCAATTTTACTCACATAATCTAAGTTTAAATCCTAAAACATCATATTCATCACTACATAGTATAAACTATAAAAACAAAGTCGCTTTCTCTGTCCCTATATATTTATGCTTAAATCTTTAAAACTACGCAACGGATTTTGATGCGGTTTTCTTTAATAAATAAAGTGATTTAAGAGGAAGGTTTTTATGTATATAACATGTATATAGTATACCCGTGCGAAGCCGGGACGGGTCGCTGGTAATATAATTATTTAATTATGTAATTTAATTATTTTATTTCATACATATCTAAAATAAAACTTACCCAAGTCACTACTCGTTATATCAATTATCTGCAAGTTTAAGTCCAGCCGTTTCAGAGTTTAGCCGGAATAAACAGACAGGCAGACAGACAAAAATTGTTATTTTACATATGCATTTAGATGAAAGCGTTTATTCTAATATTAAAACAGACACTTGAATGTTATTTATTTTATTGATTAATGATGTGAAAGTTTGTTTGTATGAATGTTTTTTACTCTTTCACGAATATTTACTGGACCTATTTGAATGAAACTTTATAGTAATATAGCTTGTACAATGAGAATAACACATTAGCTACTTTTGTAACTACTAAAACGAGGTTATGGTTTTATGCAATTAGTATTATAAGTCGAAAAAAAGTTCTACCCTTTGATAATTTATAGCTAGTAACAATATATTAGCGCTATCTTACCCACCTACTCTAAGTTCAAATCCCAAAACATTGTAAAATATTTCAAGAGTCAGATAGAAAATGAACAAAACAAAATAATCTTATTTTGATATTGCAAGCAGATATGGCTGATGTCTTGGAACGTCGCGAATACGTCGAGTCATAGTAAAAGTTGCGCTTAGTTTCGCAGTAATATTTTCTTCGGCGACCTCCTCGCAGTTGGAGAATTTTAGATTTGCCAAATCGATAACTCTTGTGAGTCGAAAACGCGGTAATCTGGACAGTTTAAAGTTTATACCTTCAGAAGACTGGAAAGACTTCGTATAATGGATTACCAGTTAATGTAATAGAATGGCGGATGTTCAGCCGTAATGGCGGATGTAATGAGTTCTGCAGCTTTTAAATAAAAGGTAAGATCTAAGCTTATCTCAGGTTCATTTATAATGTATGTAATGTATAAAAAAATATAGTGTCTGTTTGTAATATTAAAATAACCGCTTTTTACTAAATGCATGTATATAGGTATACCTACACGCTACATATACCAAAACAATTTTTTTAGAATTATTATCTTTCTTTTTGTCTGTCTTGATTGGCTGGACCGATATTAACGGGGTTTTTTAGATTTCTGGCAGATAGCTCATATAATGAAGAGGATGGAAAAATAAATTATATACAAATTTATTAAAGTCGACTAAGCTGTTCCTTATTAAATAAGCTGCCAGTGAAAGTCCCGTTAAAATTGGTCCAACCGTTTCAGAGATACAAACAAACTAACAAACAAACAATTAGACAGAAGTTCTAAAAAAACATAATAACATATAAGTACATATGTACTTTGTATATATACATATGCATTTAGTAAAAAGCGGTTATTTTAATATTACATACAGACATTCCAATTTTATTTATTCGTGTACATACTCAAGAATGGCTCGGTTAATGTATAATAAACGTAGACATTCGCAAGGCTATCGATTTTTGTTATTCAGACAACCTTGACGTTGGAGGGATAGTGACCCCACTTCCTATGGATCGGAGGGGTCGTGGTTTCGAATCCCATTAGGTGTGACGACCGTGTTTTGTACACAAGAACCATTTTTTATTTCTTTTTGTTTTTTTTCCACGTCGTATTCCCACTAAGGTTGCTCGAATTGGGCGCTCATATTTTCGTGTATTCAAAGCTCTATTCTATACAGAATAAAAAACAGCATATTATTAGCAGTAAATAATAGTTATGTTAGTAGGTCACACATCGATCTCTAACTACTCTGAGGATTTGTATGAATATATTTAATAAATACCTACCTACCTAGTATCTTGGCTATTCGTGGGTGTGTTCTAATATATCTACTGAATTTACGAGTCGTGGATATACTAGCACATCTCTGCCTAAACCTTCGGGACAATATGCGTGATGGTACTTTTTTTTTATTTAATAAATAGCTATTCCCGTGAATTCGTCCGCGTCTCAGTTTAGCTAAAAAGTTGTCTATGTTAATATTTATTATATCGGCTGTCTGCCAGTGAAAGTCCCGACAGACAAATTTTTCTAATCCCTATTAGTTCTAATAAAGGTAATTCATTTCATAATAAAAACAAATACGGAAACCAAGCGAAGCTCCCAATTTTAGCACACGATTAAATAAATCTTAACCAATTTAATTAATTCCCAAGAATTTCCGACTTGAACGCATACGTTCCCGTAGATTACAGTGATGCGACGAAGGCAACAGCGCGAGGGCCTGATTTGTATGTGGCTCAGGTTTGCCGATGCAGGGGGTGGTTTCAAGACGTTCGCCGCAATTTTTCAACGCTTTGGCTTCGTGTTTGGGAAGTTGATAGCGTGCCGCAGTGCTGCTATTGCCCCCCACCCCAGTTTAATCCCCACCACCACACGGCACAACGCTATATTTCAATTAATTCGGCCATCCATTCCCGACATGAAACTTCATGTAGCCTAATACCCCCCGCCGTCAAATGTTCACTTGACGTCACTCCAGTCGCACGTCCAGCTTTTGCGTGTTGATACTTTTTTTCTCGGTTTTGTTTTTTAAATGTGGACAGATACGATGTCGCTGTTGACTTTTTTATTTTTTTTTTTTGGCAATAAGACTTGAGTTTTTCATAGCAGATGGTAAGAACACTTGGCTATAGAGTCCGAATATAGTACCTGCAGGCTGTATATAGTTTCCTTAAACATAGGTACTCTTACACAATACACGTAATAAAACGTAATAAATACAAGGTTTTTCTTATAAAGATTACTTTACTGACATTACTTACGAGTATGTTACTGTAAAAGTCGAAATTATTCTAATCTAACAAAACCCATCATTGATCTTATAAATGAAAGATACAGGCAGTATCCTTTTTTTAACTTTACCATTATGCAGTGCCGGTGATTGAAAGTATAACTCAAAAAGGATACTATCATATTTTCGTAATCGAAGAAATCCCTTAAGTAGATAAGTTCCCCTATCGTACGTATTGCACCTTAACTTGTTACTTTCTGTACACAATAAAGTATTTAATAAACATTAGTCTACAGCGAAATGTAATTTGTGAGGTGGAAGCAGTAATATCTGTTATAAATTCTGTCGGCTTATGAGGCAGCCCTGTATAGAATTTATCGGTTCATTTCTTATTCTTATTGCGAGCGAGGCCAGGGCGGGCGGCGCACGTGTCCGCCTAGCTGCTGAATCAACTTAACCCAACTGCCTCTGCACCAACTGAATCAACTAATTTGATTCCAATTGTATTAAGCCCCGCCTCCGTTTTAATTTAATGATCTCAAAAGAATAAAGCTATCTTCGTTTTTAATACATTTTCAGTAATGTAATAGAATTCTCTCTCTACGATATTGGTGAATTGTTTGTGGATTCTTTTTTAATGGGATTAAAAGGCAAACAGACGGATGGTTGTTTTTAGTCGGTAATGGTGCGTTGCCAACCTGAAAGCATCCTTTTTCTTCACATTTACCGGTTATATTCAAAACTTAGGTACTCATCCAGAGTCACGACGCTAGTCATACTAACAAACCAACACTAGTATCGTAGGATCTGTTTTGGTAAATATTATAGACGAATCGAGACAACTGTTGTAAACAAATATATTTTTTTAAGTATTTTAATCTCTCACAATATTACAAGTCGAAAAATTAAAACCATGAAATTTTATTGTACGCGGCGAAAGTGACTAGATTCATACTTTTACTGTAACATATCTAAGAAAATATAATATGAGTTTGTCTTGTATTTAAGGAACGTGATAACATGGAGACAAAAATTAACAGAGTTGACGAAACACAACGTTGTTTACAAAAACCACAACCTACTTTGCGTAGTGATGTTAAATTTTAGAGACAACTAGCCTTGTGGAAGCACAAAGTAATTAGATAGCTGTTGTATTGTTCAGCGCTTTTCCAATGAACGGTCGCACAGTTCGCCTCTTTCGAATGATAGTACAGCAAAATAATGTTTGTAGAATCTATATTTAGAAAATAATATTGTTATCCACATCATGCGTGTTTTAGGCGGCTAAGAGTGTGTTTCTTATTAAAAGCTTTTATTTAACTTGCAATGTATGCATGTAAGTTTGTATGTTCGGGTGGAACCTTAGAACTCGATTTGGAAGTAAATATCTTAATCCGATTGAGTTGAAATTTTGTATACACGTTTGGTTTGGACGACAATGCACGATAAAGTACGTGACGTCATTCTAAATCCAATATGGCGGACCAACCAAGAAGGCGGTATAGTTATTTCTAATAGGTACACTTCTACAATACGGATATCAAATGTAAGGGCTCGTTGAAAACAACTCGAAAAATAATATGACGTCATTTTTTTCTTTTTAGAGCTTTCAAATAAAAGCTTTTTTGTAAAGTTTTTTTTTTGCCTTTAATTTATTGGATGAGCCACATAATTATTTTTATTTATTTTATTATTTTTATGTAAACAATCAGATTGATTCTTAATAATACGTTTAAATAAGTACGAGGCACTCTGTTATGACCGCAGAAATAGGTAAGTCAGGTATAGTGGCCGCGTTCTGGTGGTAAATTTTAGAATTTTATAGACGTAGTGATTCGTCTATTCTGCCGCGCTCAGGTGTACGTGAAATAAAATATTTTCTATTCTAAGGAATAAATGTAAGAGATATTTATCAGATACATTTAGAATAACGCGCATTAGAGCTAGACTATCCGTTTAATTGCAGCCAAAACCGTAACGGACAGTGGGTCGTTTTTGCACAACCCCAATGAGACGAACCGCGTATCCTTTAATGAGCATCCATCCCGGGTTCCGCCGACTCTAAACAACCCTTTCCACGAATTTTACATGTTCACCGAGTGTGACAAGTCACCGGTCATAAACTTTCCCCATGCAAAGCAGTTTTGAGGTAGTTCAATTAAACATTTTATAATACGTCTGCGGTTGGAGAGTTTTTTTTTAAATATAGAATTGAAGGATGAATGATACTTATAAAAGTGCTATAATAGACACGGCAAAGACATCTCGAAAAATAATTCGCTGCTTAAATGGTCTATTCATTTTTAATTTCATCACCAATACTCACTTTTAAGATAGTGGAAGTTCACCATCGATGGACCGCAAGGTTCGTGTTCAATTCCCGTCGATGACAGGCATGTGTGTGATGAATATAAATGTGTATGTTTCCAAGTCTGGAGTATATTAAATATTTTCTGGTATCTGTATAGGTATGTAATAATATCGTTGACTAATACCCATAACATAAGCATGTAATTTGCTTTTCTAATCATTAGGCTTAGATCAACTTGTGTAAATAAAGGTCAAAGAGTCTTTTAGACTTTTTATCATCAATGACTAGTCTAATTACACAAAGATTAGATAAAGATGAATATCGGAAAGCGATCTATTCGTCTTCATTTTAAACCCTTAGCTGCGTCTTTGTATGAGACAAAAAGGAAATTATTCTTTTGTTTTTAACGTTTCCTACCGTAAAATTTCTTTGTTTATGAACTATTTGAATTTTTGGGAGGATATAGATGTTTAGAAAAATATTAATAACCCACTTAAATTGATCTCAAAAGGAATAAACAAAGTCAGTTTCTCCCGATCTATCTTCGACACCCTCGGCAACATGTGAATAATTAATTAATTATTCACAGGTTGCAACATCGGTGGGAGTTACTCGATCCGGATACCGCATGTAATTTCAGATTTTCGCACCGCCATTCTCCCGAGCATCATTTAAGTTTTTGCCGGTGCCTATTCGAGGTTAATCTCCCGAATTCAATTTTACAACCCATTCATTTACAGGGCGTTGCTAAAATACTTTGTTTAATTGACACGACGCTCAAACTTCGCATTGCGAAAGCTTTTAATTATTCATCCGTTGTAGTTTGCCAGCGAGAAGAACTGAATATAGTTTTCGGTTTCGCGCTATGTAGATACTTATGTATGGATCTTTCTTGAGGCTTTAATTGTAGTTTGTTGTTTTTGGGGTTCCGTTCCTAAATAATAAAAATGGGAACTTACCAAGACTTCGCTGTCCGTCTGTCTTTCACCAGGTTTTTTTTTATAGTATAAGACAGCGAACAGGCACACGGGTCTCCTGATGGTAAGAGACAACCGTGGCCTATA
>DVZL01000706.1:0-21261 GCA_018236625.1 Lasaia peninsularis
AAGAAGTCGGTGGATAAATATAATAAGGAAAAGCCGTGGAGAGGATGTATGGCAGCCCTCTAAAAATACAGTGATATATTCAAATCATTTCTGTAAAAATGATGTATATTAAAATGATGAGTAAAATTTGGGATTAATTGCTCCTCATACAAAGCTCAAAATGAAATAAGTTAACAATTAAAAGATAAGCCTGCTGAAATTCTTTCACCTTAACTTCTCAGTGTGTGGCCGCGCTTACAATCCGGAGATAGATTTTTTTATATAATCTTATTTCATGTCACACGTTTCAAGTGTAATTTAAACAAAGAATAAAACGAAATAAAGAAAACTTTAATTTAAGTAATGCAAAATATACATTTGTATGATTTTTGCTTGAACCACTATGATTTAAAATAACACGAATACAAACACGATTAAATAAAAAACTCCTTAAGAATTAATTTTTTTTTTATGAAATCAAAATAAAATTTCCCTATTATATGACAATAGTCTAAAAGCCGGCAACTTTTTCGTTCAATCATGACGTTACGTATGCGTAAAACAAAGGTGACATTAAGTTTGTGTGCGTGAGTCACGCACACAACCATATAATAGCTGGTACATTTTTCTTGTAATGCTGACAGGAGAACACTCCATCTAGAGAGTATATAATCAAAGATTTAAATGTTATTTGTAGAAAACTGCAAAAAATTATTGTCTTCAATTTCATTGTCAAGTCAACTGTCTTCTAGGTAAACAAAAAATGTATTATTAGATATAACACAAAAACCTCTTGTTGGTTTTATATATATATATGATCTCTAATCCTATTTCATTTAATAATGATAAAAATCCGATCATATTTGACGAAACTATTACGTGAAAAAAATATAGAATTGAGAACCTTATCCTTTTAAAATCGTTAAGTACACAAGAGTTTTTTTCATCGTATAAGAACGGCGGCGCTGCTGTTGGTAAAAGTTGATCGTGGCTTATTGACGCTATAGATGGTGGTGTGGTGGTCCTGTGGCCAGGGTGTTAGGCTTGATGTGCAAACCTATCGACTACCCTACCCTCCGAAACAGAACATGACAATGTCATTATAGCGGCAGGAATAAGTCAGAGCGTAAGATCCTACCCGGGCGAGTTGATGTACAACCAGCTAAAAGAATATCAGAAGTAGTCCATAAACTGTGGCTAAGATGAGTTTTTGAACCAATGATTTATTCATATCGTGGTTCATTATATTATCAGCTCTAGATACTTAAAACTGATGTCATTAGAAGCACTTTGCTTGACTATCTTAATTGTGGTCTCAAACAACATTATTATCATGGCACCATGAGAAATTAGACATTATATCGCTTTCATGTCCCTCACGTCGACAATTATAATATGTAAAACAAAACAATTAAATGATATAAATACAGATGATAGTAAAACTCACTGTGGTCTAACCGCACGTTCACACATGTAAAATGCCAAATTTTAATGTATATATTTTTTTAACTAGGAATGTGATGAACCTATTGCTCACTACAGAAATGGTCTAGTATCACAAAAATTAAAGTCGTGAAATCCGGCTACATAACGAAATACAAATCTGTCAAGTGCGTGCATATAATTCACAAGGTATATTAAATTTTATTAGTTTTTGAGACGTTTTTCCGAGACCAAACTTAGGTTACTCGCACATCTGGAGACACGAAAGTGCTCCGCCAGGACGAGCAAAACGAACCGCAAGGGCCACTTAACTACCTTCCAAAAACGCTTCGATGTTTTTTTGGAAAATTTATATCTTAGATTTTCAAAATAAATAAAAAGCTTCGATTGCGTGTTTTAGATTTTATTGATATCTAAAAAAACGTTTTTGTTAGGAGCTTATTCATCGATGATTATCCAAATTCAATGTGCTTCTGTTTGTATATGTCGTTTCCTAACTGTAATATTATTCTCCGTGTTGGTCCAGATCCTCTATGTAGAATATACCAACAGCCTTCCTACCAGGCAACTCGTAACAGGCGAGCTTAGGTTAAATGGGTCACATGATCACTGGTGGTAGAGTGATGTGCAGCAACTTATCGGGCTGGCGATCCACCGCCTTACTTACTCCTACCGTCATAATGTCACTGTCGTGTTCCATTCCGTAGGGTAGGGTAGCCGGTACACTTACACATATGGCCTAACCAAAACGGCCAGGCCATTTTGACTAAAATAAGAGAGTTAAGGGGTGTATAATTAGAAGTTTGTCTCTAAATGTGATTAGTTTTTGATAGTACAAGTAGTATGTTGTGATTTCATCTTGGCAAGATTTCACGTCATCGTGTTTTTGATAAGATAACTTATAATCAATTTAGTAGACTGATCCTTGATAAGTTAGTGTGGAGCACTTAGAGTAAGTCTGACATTATCGAATCCCTTTGAACTCCTCGCTCCATACATGACAAACAGAATGAATTTGCGTTTGAACTGACGCGATACGAGGGATTGGGATTTTTAGCAGTTTCAAGAACTTCAATACTGTCCTAATTTCAACGGTCTTATTCGCTAAAACTCAAGTGATATATCTCTTAAATAAGCATTTCTTTTATATAATACTAGCTGAGCCCGCGACTTTATCCGCGTTTTTATTTAATTATTTTATTTTATGCATTTCTGAAATCAAATTCTGAAACAAAGGTAGCCTAAGCTATTCCTTATCACATCAGCTGTCTGCGAGTGAAAGTCCCATCAAAATCGGAGCTGCCGTTTCAGAAATCGGCGGGTACAAACAGACAGACAGAAAAAACTCTAAAAAATATTAATTTGGTGTATGTACCTTGTATGTATGTATGTATGTATGTATGTATGTATGTATGTATGTATGTATGTATGTATGTATGCATACCTATCAAGGACAGTTCCTCATTATCTTTATTAGGCCCGCCAGGATTAAGAAATTCTTTTATAGATCTTTTACTGATTATTTTCTAGTTTTTAGTTGTACAAGCAATAAAAGCGTGTTTTATAGTTTTTTTAAACTATTATTTATTTTTATTTATGAGGATGCGGTAACGGTTGAGGAACCCAAAATATTGCGGAACTTCCGCATTATGTGGAAGCGGAAGAGGAATCCTCAACAACATTAATATATATTATACGTAGAGTCGATTCCCACCATCAGATATTTATATTGTGATTATGGTATTACTGTATTAACCTTCGATCAAGAGACAACACATGTTTGTTTTCTATTAAAACATCGACTTTAAAAGAATGACGCAAGATTAACTGTTTGTCTATGGTTGCCTAATTTGTTTGACACGTAATAATCATCTTATAATAAGAGGATTATTTTTGTTCAATTTAAAAATAATATTATTTTACGATGCAATATGTACGAGTGTCAAAATCGTACAAGTTTATGAACCGGTCTAATTGAACTCAATGAAGGCATTGATTAATTTGATTTTAGTATATATACGAGTAGTAGAAAATTACATTATTTTATAGTATATATTTTAAAATATGAAGAACATATTTCGTGTATCGCCGTTTTATCACTTACATAGGTACATAAAACACAATCGAATGGAGAATTGTCTTTTTCGAGTTGGTTTATCAAAAGTTTGTAATACTATTATTTTATAAAATATAGCTTTTCATAGACACAGTTAGCCATAGAATATAGAACCGCTGAAATAAGTATTTCAATGACGGTAATTCTGCTACGCTCTAATCTAACTAAACTTATTTTAAGTTATCGCTATCTCCTTTCAACGCGAGTAAATGAAAGAGACCCCTTTATTTTTCTCATATTTATTTGTATGTGACACTTCTACAGACGTTTGTTCTATATCACGGGATATATGATTTAAAAACCGTATTATGTCCGGATTAATTTGAGATTAAAATGTTCTACTCTATTATTTTATTTTCGTCAAGCGAATGGTCTTTATACTTCTAATAAGCTTAGACGGTGGGCATCAGAATCGACGCCATTGTCTAAATTATTTAGAAGTGAGTAAGTTATCATTCAACACGTTCACTATTTGTTTTATTTTCGCGGAGACAATTTGAGATGTGTATCACCCGATCGATATCTGCTAAATAAAGCTTGGCCGACTGTTTGTGTGATCTGTGCGGCAGCCCGTGAATAGTTACGCGAGTCGCGAAAAAACGATGAATTGAAGAATATATGACCAGTCTATTGTGGGTTTGGTGATAGGGTTGACACTCAAAAGAAAATTATTTTTAACCTCATCATATCATCGTAACATCTATAGATTCTCATACATTTATTTTGTCGTAAATGTTGATAGTCATATAATCTGTTCTCTTTGCGTTAAAGAAGTTATTTTCTTATATTCTATAACATTCTTAAAATATCAAGTTTTTGCCACCTTTATTTATAGCTTTTAATATTAGTATTTTATCGTCAATAAATTAAAAGAAACTCGGCAAGTACGAGTCAAACTCACATACACAGAGTTTCTACTATTATCTACAAAAATGGTAAAAATCGCCTTTGTAGCATGGGATGACCTTTTATATTTTTGGGTTATTTTGTTTTTAGTATTTGTTATATAACATTTGTTGTATAAAACTTTCAGTTGCCTAGCTATTACGTTTTATGAGATACAGCCTAGTGTCAGACAGACGCATAAGTGGTTTGTGGACAGACGACACACAGACGTCTTTGTAATAGGGTGCCTTTTTACCTTTTGAGTATGGAACTCTCAAATGATAAAATTAAATTTTTATGAATAATATTATACATAATCAAGCATTAAATATTATATCTTGTGTTATGCATTATTGACTGTAAAAAGGCAAATATTTTGTAATATATGATATGCATAGTATTTTTTTATATCTTTGATGAATAGGCGTTTTTTTAATCAATCTTAGATTTTGTTTTTCTAGGCGTTTTGCATAATAAAAATACTTTTTTTAACTTAATATGTTTTGCTTAAAATAAAAAGAAATTATTCAAAATGATTTTCTTTAGCACTTTAAATACTTATTATAAATTAATAAATTATCCACTTTTTTGTTAATGAAGTTCTTTAAGCATTTTATCTTACAGGAATTTGTAGAACTAAGTAGTTAATAGATTTTTTATGGTCTATTCCTGTTCTAATGTATTTCATAAAGTGGCAACCCTACAAGCAATCGCGATCATTGTAAATAAATTGTTTTGTTTGTTAAAATGTTTGAAATACATATGTTGTCTTTGAAAATGTATTTCTAAAGATACCCACACATTTATTTAAGAGTGCACGTACTAAATACCTATTTATAAGTATTATAATATCGTCATAATTATATTAATTATTTCATTACTTGGGGTCGGCCCAGTATGTTTCTTCCATTCATCCTTATTAGCCATTACTTTATACAGTTACTCTTCATCATTATTGACTCTTTTCCATAAAGATACAGGTCCACATAAACCATCTGAAACTAATGAGAATGAAATGAAATAGATGTTTAATTTAATTTAGACTTTACACTCCTAATAAAGAATTGTCTCCGATATTAATATCGGAGACAATTCTTTATTAGGAGTGTAAAGTCTAAATTACAGTACAATTAGCTTTATCCTTTTTCTATGTTTTCTTAAGTCTACCTCTACTCTTCTATCAGTTTTGATGTACTTATGTTAAATTTTTAATAAATTAAAAATAAATAAATAAATATCACACCATATCCTTAAAGGGTTACGCAGAGGTACATATTTATATATCCACGATTAGTCGACGATGTTTGTTCCTATGACGTGACAGGTGACAAGTCCGTCGCCATCTCCGGCACTTCAGACAGCTTCATGTTTTTCAAATAAACCGAAAAAACTCATAGAACAAGATGCCCTACCCGAGAATGAAACCTAGAACCTCGTGCATCAAACCGACTACGCTCGAATAGAGAGGCGATTTATAGGTATATATTTAATATTTAAATTAGTATTTAAGTTTGGTGTAAATACATTGGATTTGGTATGTTGGTTGGTACCTAATTTATAAATAAAATAACAATAAAAAGTTTATGACCAATTTCGCAATGTGGAACAGCGAAGTCCTTGGCGATTCTCAGAAACCATTTCAAATGACTTGGTTTGCGGTTTCAGGGCACTTGCGATTGCGAGCACGTCCCATGTAGATATCTCAACCTAGCACTAGTTCACACAAGATGCGGTTTCGATTACTTATAGCGCTTTATATGGCTATTCTATAGACTTTGATTTTCTTAATTTTAGCCTCAACCCTTTTCTATATCAGAGCGGCTGTACTGATAGCTCCTGCAACCCAAAATGGGTTATAACTTAATGTTTATATAAATAATAAATAGTATTAATTATAAATAATTTATTAAAATGTTTCCAAACCACAATGTGGTAGAACATTTTACCCCGTGTTGGTCCGGGTCCTCTGTGTAGAATAGACCAACTGCCTTCCTACCAGGCAGCTCGTAAGAAGCGAGCGTAGGTTAACTGGGTCACTACCAACATGACTGGTGGTAGAGTGCTGTGCAGCAACTCGTCCAGGTAGGGATCCACCGCCTCATCTATTCCTGCCGCCATAATGACATTGTCGTGTTCCGATCCGGAGGGTAGGGTAGCCGGTAAACTTGCACATAAGGTCTAACGACCACAGGGCAGCGGCGCACCTACAAAATCAATGGTGTCTATAAGCCACAGTTGTCTCTTACCATCAGGAGACCCGTGTGCCTGTTCGCTGTCATATACTATAAAAAAAATAATTCAAATCTCGAATGAAGTTTATTTAAAAAAAAAATAGCGAACCGAAGCTTTGTATTGATTGAATATGGTCAGTTCATTATTATCTCGCAGTAAAAATATTTACTTGGTAAGTACAAGAAGTTTGTTTACAAAAATTATAGCTTCTCGTGACGGGCAGTATAGAGATTACACTTCTAACAACCTGTCCGCAATATTAAACATCTATCTCATTCTCATAGAGCCAGCTAGCTCCCACTCGAAAAGCTATGATTTTTTTCGACTTGTCTAGTTTAGGAATAGCTAGCAATGCTATTTATTCGGTACCTCTCGGCAGAGAGTATACATATATTATATATTCTTTGTTCGGTACGTGTCGTTGATGTTGTTATCAGTGTTCAGAGTCGTTGTGTTGTTTTGCGCGATTGGAAATGTCAAACTCAAGAAACCTAGTACAAATTTTAGACTTTAACATTTCTAATCGCGCGAAACGACGCGATCGCGTCATGACGATAGTGTACGTTCTAACCCCTCAGCTTCAGCTTTTTTGTACTTGCTCACGCAATCTTTGTTAACGTTAGAAATGTCACAACATAGTGTCTGACGTTGACACGGTTGACAAACTTGAAACTGACTAATAACAGCATTGGTAATAATTTTACGTGGAAACCGCTGAATCGTGAATTAATAATGAAAATATGTGTCTAAAGACACTTACACTAACAAAATTAAAATAATTTTAAATTGCTGAGTCTTACAATTTATTAAAAATAATAAACACAAATGTGAAATAACGATCCTAGCCAAATAAAGTCATGTCTTTACTATCCTTACTGTGTAACTTTTTGTTTTACAGTGTTATAGCCGCTTTAAGTATTCTGTTTATTGTAAGTACATATTTTTTTATTATTTTACTTTAGTATTATTGTAAGTCTGACAAAGCATTATGAAAGCTACACAAATAAAAAGTTGCAATTTCTTAACTACTGGCAGCTTTTAACTAACGCGTATCATTGGATTTTTACAGACTTATATTTCATTCCATTTCAATACAAACGTCTATGTGGCATCTTTTACAGGTCTGACTTACTTTTGGCTTATTTTAACCTTTGCAAGTTGTTTTTTTATAATGTTTGATAAAAAGCATAATTATTTCACTAAAAAAAACACAATTAAAAATACGCAAGTTAAAAAAAATAGTCCCGATGAATAGTCGCACTACCTAATTTGACTATGCACCAGTTGAACGATCATACACCACTCCCATAATCCATTAGACAATATTTAAATCCATTAATCAATCACTAAAAAGAAAATCAAATTAATCACACACATTGTTTGAGTATGGTAAATGTGAAACCCAATTAATTTTATAATAAATAATAAAAACCTCTTGTAACTCTGTTATCATTTTAAATATGTAATGCTAACTCGAGTATTCTTCACTGTATCTACAGGTCACTGTCATTATATGGCTTACAACTAGACCTTACCCTGTAGTTGTGAGAAATGAAGAGGAAGAATCATACTATGACCCAAAAGTGAAAAAGAAACAAACATTTCCAAAAATTAGTGAACCACAAAGTGTTCACTTAAGTGTGGTTGTACCTGCTTACAATGAAGAACAAAGATGTAAGAAATAACTTCTGAAATATTAGATTTTGTCTCAGGGTTTGTGATCCTATTGCTCCGTAATGTCTTAAATTTTTTTTATGATTTTTAAGGTTCCATACCCAAAGGTAAAAACGGAACCTTATTTACTAAACTCTGCTGTCCTTCTGTTTGTTTGTCACCAGGCTGTATTTCATGAAGTGTCAGAGCTACGTTAAGAATATGTTTTTTTAAATATTAGTTTGAAAATAATTTTAATAAATAAAGTTAATAATGCATCCATATCTAAATGTTTCTAATTAGCTTCATATTTATATGTTAAAACTTTTAAACCAATATTACTTTATTTCAAATATAATAAGAACTAAAGTAATTTGGCTTCAGCAATCATACATGTATGTAATCTAAAAAAGTTTAGATTGTAATACAACCTGCTATCAGATGAGTCAGATGATCTATAGATAAGTAAACACTTGTTTCTCTGCCAGTGGAGGCTAAATAGAGTAATCATATATCATTATAGAATGTTATTCAACAATCAATCTTGCTATAATGTATATTTTCTCATATTACATTAATGAGAGTTAATTCAAAAATATTATAATGATTTTTAGTACCATCTATGTTAGATGAAACTATTGAATTTCTAGAAAAGAGATCTAAGGAACAACAAGGATATAAGTATGAAATAATAATTGTGAGTGATGGAAGTAAAGATAATACAACTAAAGTAGCAGAATCCTATGTTGAAAAATATGGAAGTGAAAAAATAAGATGCTTAGAACTTATCAAAAACAGAGGTAAAGGTGGAGCAGTAAGACTGGTAAGATATCTTACTCTTCTTATGTTCAAGTTTTACTACTATTTTAACTAAAAATATGGAAGATATTTAAAAAAGTTTCAGCAATTCTTAAAATTCATTAAAATTCACAAAACCTCTAGTCTTATTTAGTTAAAAACAGACAAGAGGCAGCAATAAATCAAATGTTGCTAGGTATATTTTATGTATGTATGTTCCAAGACTATTGGTACTGATAAGAAAAAATAATTAAAATTTGAGTTTGTATTAAAAATCACTGAATAAGATTTTAAAGAAATAAATAAGTTTTTTACTTATTATTAATTTGGTTCATTACAAAAATGAGAATGAAGTTAAAAAACACAAATATCCTACTTTTAGTTATATTCCTTAAATAATTGACGCATTTTCCAGATTTTCTAATTCAACACTAAAAGGTGTTAAACATTAATATTTTAAAAATTAGTTTTGATTTATTTGTTGACAAAAACTTAGCTTAGACTTAAATGTGGTTATGGTGACATAGTTATGATAGTCCTTTTAACCATAATAATGTAATAAATTATGAACATACACACAAATGTCTGCAAATGGAGTAATATCTTTAGATAATAAAATTGATTAAAAATAAATGTTAAAAAAATGTATACTTAAATAATAATAACCACAACAAGTCAAAGGCAAAATAATAGGTCTATTTACACTATAAGATAAGAATTTTATCAATGAAATAATATTTTTCTTTTAGGGTATCTTAAGTTCAAGAGGGGCAACAATCCTTTTTGCGGATGCTGATGGTGCTTCAAAATTTGAAGATTTAACAAAGTTAGAAGTAGCTTTACAGAAAGCTATTAATTACAATCTTTTAACTCAACCAGAAGAAACAAGCCAGAGCTTAGGTATTGTTATTGGTTCAAGAGCACATCTTGAAAAGGAATCCTTAGCTAAAAGAAGCATTTTTAGGTAATATTTAAGATGCAGTATTTTATTAATTATTTAATTCTTTTTTTACACTTAATAATAAAACAAAACATTTAATTAAAGATATTGCAGTAAAGTATAGTATGTATTTTTTATTGTATCCATTAAAAACAATATTTAAAAAAAGGTGTTAGTATTCCAAATTGTACTTACATCAATAATTTAAAATTGAAAAAAAAAATCAAATTGAATTTTGGTGTGAAAAATTGTTTTTTAAATCCTTTCCTTCCTTCTTTGATTCCTGAAAAACATATGAGTAGTTTGTAATTCACCCCTCACCTCACCCCTTGTATTGGAGTATCCTTAAAAGATTTTATTACTGTCATATCTAATCTAACTATTGCTATAATTTGTGAAGTTACAATTTGTAGCCATTTTTCTACTAATTTTCAACTTTTCTCTCAAACTCTATCGAGTATTAATAAATATGAATGTTGTTTGTTTTAGAAATATTCTCATGTTTGGATTCCATTTTCTAGTCTGGTTATTTACAGTGAAAGGCATTAAAGATACCCAGTGTGGATTTAAATTATTTACTAGAAAAGCAGCGAGTACTTCTTTCCAAAGTCTTCATGTGAACAGATGGTAAGGTGTTCTTTTTTTAATTAGAATATAAATCTTTTTAGGTACCATACCCTAAGGGTCTATCACTAGATTATATCTCATGATCTGTAAGAGTTAGATAGTTAAAATTCTCTATTATATATCCATATTAATATTATAAATGCAAAAGTAACTCTGTCTGTTACCATTTTACGCCTAAACCACTGAACCGATTTTGATGAAATTTTGTAGAGATATAGTTGACCTTGAGGAAGGACATAGGCTACTTTTAACCAACTACATTAAAAAGAGGGAATGTTTTTTACGCAATAAGTATTGTAAGTCGGAAAAATTGTCTGTGTTATTAAAATAATTCACGTGGACGAAACCGCGGGCGGAAAGCTAGTATTTCTATAAATTAGTCCTGTATCAATGGGTTATTTTCCTAAACGTGTGTCACAGCTGATAGATAATGCTGGTAATTCTGCTGCCGCTAACTAAACGTATATGAAGTTATCACTGTCGTCTTTTAACGCAAGTAAAAAAAGAGATAAAAGACTATTAGTACTGTTAGATTAGTTAATATGTGACATTTCTACTGACATTTAGTTGATACCTGGCAATATTTCGATTAAAAGTAGCACAAGTTATTATGTTCTGGCTAATTTGACTCGACTAAAACTATCTCTTATTTTTATTTAATTGGAACAAGATAGCATTCACCTAAAGTAAGTTTAGTTAACGTGCTATTTTAGTCACACTCATTGCTATCTTTCTACGTGTAACACGTTTCCTCAATAAACGTAATGTTATCTCAATTGTCGTGACGAAAATATGTTCCACCGTTTTATATGTTTGTGCTGTTTCGTAAAGTATATACGACGATGGCGGGAAATTATTTTAAGTACTAATTATTCAATTAAAAACCACCTTTGTCCTAGATGATGTTTGTAGTCATGGTTGTCTCAGAAGACTAAAGAGACGTATTTTTTTTTATTCGGGACAACAAACGATTACACTGTTACATTATAAGTGATAATTACATACAAACATGTTACTTACAGTATAACCTACCCCGTTGTCCACAACTTACGAAATGTTCTTTGAAATAAAAAATAATATTAAACAGATGAAATATGTAGTAAAAAGTTATAATAACTATGAAACAAAAATGCTCATAAATGTAACACAAAAACCTTTTTGATATCTCGCTTCAATGTCAATATGGGACCAATCCATGAAAAACAAAAAAATATCTAAATCAATAAAACTTCTGAGGCAACACAATAAACAAAAACAAAAACAATTTATAATTTTAATCATATATATCACTTATAATTTACAGTTACAAGTAATACTAGCTGTGCCCGCGACTTCATCCGCGTTTTCAATTATTTTATTTTATATATTTCTAAAATCGAATTCTAAAATAAAAATAGCCTAACTCCTTATTACATCAGCTGTCTCTCAGTGCAAGTCCCTTCAAAATCATTCCAGCCGTTTTAGAGATTAGAGGATACAGACAGACAGAAAAGAAATTGTGAATATACATAATATGCATTTAGTAAATAGCAGTTTTTTAATATTACATAAAAACACTCCAATTTTATCTATTTCTATAAATGTATAAATGTGGTAAATAACATGAGTATTTTTTTAAAATACGAATATTATGTGAAAGTTTAATATAAAAGTACCTAATAGAAAAACGTTACTTAAATTATTAACATGTTTATTTTTCAGGGCTTTTGATGTAGAGCTTCTGTACATTGCACAAAAATTAAACATTCCAATTGTCGAAATACCAATCCGGTGGACGGAAATCGATGGGTCCAAAGTAACTCCAGTCATCTCTTGGATACAGATGGGTTGCGACCTGGGTCTCATCTGGCTTAAGTACACTATTGGTGCTTGGAAGATAAAGTGTGATAAAATAGACTAAGACATAGCATTTCTATTATACATAGCTATATATTTTCTAATTAAATATTTTGAGTTGTCTTATTGATGCATAGTTTTATATTATTAATCTCAATTTGATTACATTAAATGTATATTCATAATTTGGTTTTTATTTAGCTCTAGCTGTACCGGTGAACTTCGTACCGCTCACACTTAAGGGATGAAATTTAACATTAATAATTGTTTCGCCTTCCCGGAACTCATCCGCTTAAATATAGACTTTATAGAATGGTGTTAAAATTTAAATTGACTTACGAATCTTTTGTATGGGAATATAGAATTTTTCGTCTTCGTATTTCAAGGAATATAACAAAAAAAGAATTAACGTTTTAGCCGTTCTCGAGTTTTGCGCTTTGCAACACATTTAAAGATCGAAATGGATCCTTATGAAATTATCGTAAAAAGATTATCTACTTAGTTAAAAATAGGTAGGTAAATATATTTTTTCGATAAACTTTGTACGTGTTTATAAGTAAGATACATTAGTACCTATCGATTTGCAAGTGTCGTATTATTTGTTCAAGATTCTCCGCTCATTAACCGCCTCGGTTGTCAAGACGATTGTATACACTCCTAACGCTTGGTACTAACCAACCTCTAGGCTCGAATGCGATTCGATATTTTTGTCATCATTTATGTCTGTTGCTTTATCAAGTATGCTACTTATTGCTTTTGCCGAGTTTGTATAAAAAAATTATTAAAAAACCACAACTTTTAACTGCTTGAACAAATGAAAATTACCTGTTCTCTAACACGTGGCAAAATTTACAATTTTAACACGTGTTACACATTCCTACTAAAACTTGTAAAAATGGCTACTCTATCCTCTATCTATAACGATTCAAAACTTTAAACTACGACTATGGCCGCAAGAAATAGTACTACTTCCCTTCTGAAATAATTCTTCAGTTTCTTAGGCTGATTTCAGAGCTATCCGACAGATCGATACGGGCAGTGGGTACGCGGAAGACCCCGTACTGATCACGGCCGCAGCGCTCTGAAACGTGGGTTCATTCAGTACGATACTTTGTATGGGCTCGCCCCGGAGCAAAAGCCCGTACAGGTCTACTGGATAGCTGTGAAATCACCCTAATATTTTAAAATAACGGCGAGTTTGTAGTGTATTAAAAGTTTGTATGTAATTTTATGTTAAAAAATAAAACAGACAATTCCAGCGACATTTATTTTTATGTAAAAAGTATATAACATTAATTCTAATAGACTCAGTAAACATTCAGTTACACATATCAGAATATACATTTATCAATAATAAACTTAACTTTTTGTAGATCCTATAGTTCACATGTTTTAAGTTTGCATAAAGAATAAAATTTAGTTCACTATGCCGCTGAATTTAACTCTGCCTCTGTAATAAATAGGTACAGATTTGGATGAAACTCTACAGCCGGATAGATTATACATGAAAATAACAGGCTACTTTTTAAAAACACATAAGTTTTTACGCAATAAATATCATAAGTCAGAAAAATTCTATTCTTTGAAAGTTATCTGTTATTAAAATAGTTCACGCGGGCAGAAAGCTAGTTGATAGTATTCATAAAATAAATACATGCAAGGTTATATAAATAATTTAACTTCAGTAAAATATGTCTAAACAAACACAACTTAAAACAAAATATTCCCGCCGGAATTGTGGTCACACCAGATTGTTACTCGCATATTATACAATTGATTGGGATTTAATTATTCGAAATTGACCGATACCTAAATCTTCTAGGACACTTCCAAATACTTATCAAAAAAACTACCAAGTAATCGGTCTAGCGAAGTGAACACGGTGAAGACTACAAATATAATGTAATCAGTATAAAAAAGAACCTGAAATTATTAAGCAGCAAAGTTAAACCCACGTCATTACAATTTACATATTTAACACATTAGTTACTCTTAAATAGTAAACACAATAGCTTGATACTCAAGCGCACAAGAGATTATAAGCTCAAGTGTTTGAGCGAATAAAACTTATATTTTACATAGAATAGAAATTACTATAATATACACATTTTTAAAATTTGGCCTCAACTGTTTTGCACCACAGAAGATAGGAAATAACAGTATCGAGTTGACATTTATTAATATATGTTGCCTAGTCAGGTGGTATATATTCTTAGAATTCACGAATAAATTACATCCAACATCAAAATATTTAAATGTATCTACTTTTACTTTTAGAAAAAAAAATATAAAAACTATATTTATAATTGAAAACACTACATATCCTGTAAATTTTATTATTCACATGAATTAGTTGAGCTTATAGGTGTAGAGCCTTATGTTACTTTTTTAATTGTGGATGTACATTGTACATATTGTAATTTAGCATTTCCTATAATTGAAGTAACTTTGTAATATAGACATACTTTAAGACAAATTCATAAGTAATTAGGTGTATAATAACATAAACAAAAACGCTAAGATCTTAAAATTTTGAATAACAAAACAATAGTAGATACTGAACTCGCATATTTCATTATAATTTATGTAAAATCCAGTGTAGGATACTTTTCAATTTCTATGAAATAGAATGCTTGTTCATAAAAAAGTACACTAACATACCTTATAGGTGTTGAGCATGAAACTATATCAGAAACATTTAATGTTAAGCTTGTAACGTTGCTAATTTTCTTGGCAGATTTAAATGTTCCGTAGACTACAAACGCCTCGACATAACATATTGACTAATATATATTTTCATATTAACCACATAAAAAAAAATACAATAAAACGTTAGAGGTTTATAAACCCATATTCCATAGAAGCTCAACATTTATAAATAAGACCCACGCGACATTGCAGTGCAACTTTCAAATAAAGAAATCTAAAGTTTAACCGCCTTTACTCTCGAAGAGTTTTTGATGAGCTCATCTGATTAGTAATTACGGTCTGCTTTGCTCAGTACAGAAGAGCAAGAAAAGTATTCATAGCGATACAGAACGATTATGAGCAAAGGCTATAACGAGCCGAGGATTATGTATAGACATAAAACGTCATAATATGTAAACGCTCCGAGGTCTATATATCTAACACTCCGATCACTTCGAAAATGCAGGTGTTGTATATATATATATATATACAACACATATATATAAAATTGTATCAAAACAGCGTATGTATGTTATTGGGCAACGACTTAGTTCTAAGGAATACAAAATGGAATAAAATTAAAAAAAATATTATTGATATTGTGAGTGCGGGTGGGCAGGTATCTGAGAATAACGACATCATTCACACGGCCATGTGAGGCTCGAGGTATAACATGCTAAAACATCCATCATATGTCACTTTCATACATGCTACTATGATACTATGACAACTATGATAATCATAAGACATCAACCACAGACAATGCCCATAGAGTAACATAGAAAAGGGAAGACATACGGCTGTCTGCAGGCGGAAACGTATGACAGAAAGAGAAATAAGATTACGGTAGTACGCGAAAATAGAAAAGGTACCCCGTAATCTTTTTTAACCGAAGGAATGTTGAAAGCCTGGCCTTTCTGCTCTATTTAAATACCCTTATGTCTCGTCCGAGTGATCGCATAATTATGATCAAAACTCAAACACTTACCTTACACAAAGAATCATACAAAATAGTAATCAAGTTGGAAATAATAAATAATTATTGGCAATATGTAGACCTTTTGAAAAATGTGTGAATCTTATATAGTATTGAGGATTACATTAAACTTTTTAATAAATTAATAGCAGATCTAAAGAGTCATACGTACCATCAGATGTAAAAATTAGTGCAGAAAATTCCATATAAATCTAATAACTTGAACTGATCATGCATATTACACCAGCAGACATTTAATCTGAAGTTCTTACAACTAATGCGATATAAAAAATAAATGCATGTTATGTAAATATGAAAGTTTGATAGATAGTAACAGAAATAGATTATCCGTGACAAAAAATTTAATTTGCTTAGTGATGTTTGAAGTAAGCGAAGACAGTCTTGATCATGCACAATTACAATAACAAAGAGAAGCAATATTTTGTAAAACCTCAAGACTAAGTTTGATTTTACTTCATCTAACTATTACTTCACTTGCACATCATTCATATTTGGACCGTATTTCACAAAAAAGATCCAACCCACAACTTCAAAGTTTGTTGTCTGTGCCGAAATAACATAGAAATCTTCACAAGAGCTGTTTATAAGCTAGTAAGTAAAAATAACATAAAAATCATATTTCTGGTTTATATTTCTGGAACCATGTTATAGCATTTTTTTTTTTTGGATTTGATCCTAATTGTGTAACATGGTCCATTAGTTATATTTACATGTTGAACTGATTTGTGAGCTTGTTTATCCAAACCTTGCGACGAGCAACACCACAGTTACGGCCAACACTGGACGGAAAAGAAATCCTTTCGTTAGATCAAACAATTTGTGAAAACCCTTCAATAGTATAAACTTATTCAGATACCACATGAGATTGCTAGATTATGTGCGTTATAAAAATATATTCAAATTCTGAATGCAACTTCTCCTTAGGCCTATGGTATAAGATATTTTATTAATATATAAAATTTTGAAATAAGATTAAAATTTCTTATCATTTTAATTTATAGTAGTTAGATTCCCTGACACAGACATAAGCCAAATTTCTAGGCTACAATATCATGATTTAAACTCTTATAATCATTACAACTTAAAAACTCTATGTAAAACTTAACAGTAATAATTCAATGCAACAATAAAAATGTCTGTAATAATTACAATTGACAGGACAAACCATATGATTTTACGAATTTAAACTATTTCTCACACAAAAAATAATTTTACAACTTGTCATAGATAGAATTTTTGTTATAAATATTACAACAATTCTTAAAATATTTGATAGTGTATAAAAAGAAGTTCTTATTATTTCACATTTTTATGTTTATACTGGCTGATGAGCTGATGTAATTCTGGCAGATGTTTGTATTAAGGGCTCTAACATGATATTGACAAGTAGCAATTCAATATTATTTTAATTATTATGAATGACTTAACTTACTATATTGATTACAAAAACGCATTTAAAATATTGAATTGCCACTAGCAGATATACAAGTATGTCCAATAATATTATTGTTAATATTCTAAATATTTTTTTGAATAATATTTAAACAATTGATTTTTTGTAAGAATATATAAAAAATAATGTCCAATGAACTAAAACAAAATTGAGTATTAAATTGGTTTTTTTTTTTCAAAAATGTAATGTTCATTAAAATCTCTCACTATGCAGTGAGACTAAATTATATGTAGCTTGATGTTTGTATATTATTTAAACAAAAAATATATATTTTTAATTTGGTTAAATGGTTTCATAAATGATATCAAATTGAAGTTTGAAACAATTACATTATAGATTAACATGCTATGTAATATGGTACTTTACTGGTCTATTGGACATTATTTTAATTCCAAATTATAATTGGACATTATTTTAAGCACAAAATGTCTTTGACATAAAAACTTTACATTATAAAAAGCTATGTTCACATACTCTCTGTACATAAAAATCACAGAAAGGTTGACGTTACATGCAATATGTTTATACCTTCAATCCAAACACCATTTTTAGAAATTGTTCATAGTGAATAGTTATGACTCCGTCCTGATCTGTATCAAATTGACGAAATGCTGATGTTAATGTCTGAAAATAAAAAAAAATATGAATTATCTAATCTGAATCTATAGAATATTGCATATACTCATAATATTTGAATTTAGTTTGAAATATAGCGTCGCCCATTTTAACATTTTTTTCATCCTATTGATGTGGACAGAGCTACTTGTGTCGAGAGTGGATAACATACTACTAGTAATAAATTAACTGCCAATCAAATTTAATTCCTACCAGCTAGGCAACAATGCACAAACATATTCTCAAACATCACCATTCACCTGTGTTGAATTTGTGATATTTATTTAGGAAGATAAGGCATATATGTAATAAGTATCCCTATAGATTTGACAAAATGATATTAGTACAATACTAAATAGTGGTCAGCTTCTTAAACTTCGAATAATTTATAACTTTTTATTGTTATTGCATGCCTAATGAACATGTAGGTTCTAATGATAATGTGATTTAAATTTATCCTCACCTTAATTATGATAGCCATATAGAGGTGGGTTTCATAAATCCTATCATAGCTTTGTAATGTAGGCTTACTATGAGTTTTTCATTTTATCTTATAAACATAACTTTACCTAGGATTAGATTTGTCCAATATGGTGACGGACTTGCCACTTGACACACCTAATATTGTTAACTGATTGTGAGTGCATAATAGTATGTACCTGTGCCTATTTCTTCAAGGACATCGGTGCAACAATAGTTATTATTCTATTCTCTAATAATATCCATGAAAGAGCATCATTAATTTTAAGCACAATCATCATCAGGCAAAATATCAAATGACCATTTTTAACCAAAAACAATAAATATCATGTAAATGAAAAAAAGATTATACTAACAATTATTGTCATCTAGAGAGACACAGAAAAAATTTAAAATACAATTTATATATTATAGTACTAATACTTACATATAAAGTAACACAGCATTGAATAAAATCATCAAACAAAATAGTTCCTCTGCCAAATCTATCAAATTTCTGAACCATAATGTTCACAACATCATCAGACAATCGGTATCCAAATGCAGTAAGGGCATTTTTTAACTCAACTCTATCTATGTTTCCTGAATTATCTCTATCAAACGAACGGAAACAGTTCTGCCAATCACTCACATATTTCCAGAGGGCTCCAAAATCTTCAAATGAAATTACTCCTCTGTTTTGTTTATCAAACATTCCTAAAACGATAAATAAGTTTATAAAAAAAATTGTAAATATCTTTTATGAGTAATTGTGATTTACTTGCAACAGATTGCAATATTTAGAATTATACAATTAGTAAATATTTGCTGGGACATTTCTATTAGGAAATGAACCAGCCATTTTTTGATTTTCAATATCTGAAGGACAACTAACACAAACCATATATTATTATATAAACCATATAAGCTAGTATTTTATTTTAAATTATTTAATAATTAGTATCAGCTTCTGTTGCAGACTGGTGAAAAATTATAATCTGACTTATTATTATGTTATCAACCAATAAATTATTTTTTACCGATCATAAGTCGCACAGTTTCTGGATTAAACGGATTCCATGTACCGTTAGACAATGCTTGTTGTAACTCATCTGCTGATATATACCCGCTGCGGTCTTTATCTACCCTGAAATAAAATAAATTTGTCTCAATTTAGGGAAGAAAACGGGAAATATTTTTTTCCAAGATTTTCTTTGATGTATTAAATTTGGAAAAATATTTTTATCTCTTTGTACGAAAGACACAAGAGAAAATAATAACAAAAAGAATACTTTTATTTTCAAATATTTTACTGAAATTGTTGAGAGCATATTATGTAGAGTTTCTATTTATGTACATACGTAGTTATTATGTAAGAGAGATTTCTCTCATGCTGGTAGCAGTGGGCATTAAATCGAGAAACTATTTAAATAGATCATCTACATATGAACGTTACGACCGTTCACAAAAGTTCCATCTAGTAGTTGACTCAATAGACGGATAAAGTTGAAAGTCGATAGCTCATATTATGGACTTGCAACGTGACAACATTGAATGTACATAGTGATGAAGCTAAAGAGCAACAATATCTCTGTATTTAGTTTTTGATATGTTTATGTTTTGATAAATATCTATTGTAATTTATTAAGTCACTTTATTTATTAAAAGACATAAAAATTATATTAAACTTGTATCTGCACATATGCATATATTATATACACAGAAAACGGATAAGAAAATGGAAATAAACTTGTAAGATCAAACTTACAAATAAGTACCTACCTAATTTGTAAAATGCAATTATTTATTTGAAATAAATAAAAAATATATATATTACCGTCTGAATATATCCCACAGGAATTCCCTACTAGGCATTGGAGACTGAAAAGTCATGGTGTTCTGTAATTAGCAAAAAAACTTTGTTAAATTATTTGAGATTTACTTTTAAATTTATTGGATATTTTTTTTAAATATAGAATTTAATTTAAACAATGACCCAAAATAGTTCTCATTCATACTTTTCCTTTTGGTGTCATGAAGTATCATAGATTTAAAGTATTTTCTTTTCAAAAGGAATGCAGCATTTTAAGAAGATTATGCATCATCACAAAAAAAACAATTCTGTTTTGTGATGATTAAACATTATGACATGGATAGATCTAATTACGAAGAAATGGGAAAGACACACCTTTATTTGTATTTTTAAAGACAAAAATATAAGTAGAAATATGGATGACTAATAGTTTGGATAATTACTTACCTTTTGATTTTTACAACCTCACAAGTTTTTGGTTTTTCCTTTCTGCAAAACGCAATCAGTAGGTAGTTGGTACGTATTCCTAATCCGAAACTGAAAAAAAAATACAAATGTCATTTTACTTATGGAGGGTATAGATAAGGAGGAACATCTCTTATAGGAGAATAACTAAAAATGTGTCCAGTTGTTGCTATAAATAACAGTTCAAAACCTTCCAGATTGGCGCTAGTGGAATCTACAGTGTATGGTATGAACTATGGTGTGAACGTAGCAATTACCCGCC
>DVZL01000707.1:0-21257 GCA_018236625.1 Lasaia peninsularis
GGTACGGAAGAGCGGCGCTTCCTAACACAAATGTTTATGCGTTTAAGGAAGCTCTACCCTCATTTTAGTAATATTATGTTTTTGTTAACAAATAAAGTTTTTTGATTTTTTTTTATTTATGAATGTCGGTACGTTACAGACACATAAATAAACTAAAGATGAGATTGTCATGGATAGATATATCACCCTGAGTAGTATAAGGAAACAAATCAACATTTTTGTAAACTGTTAGGTATTTTAAATGCTGAGGACACAAAATACCGTTAATCGCTGACGGAAAGAGATATCTTCCAAACTTCACAATCATAACTTAAATAACAAACATGTTATTTGAAGAAAAAAATGCTACGATGTAGGAATTCAGAATCTTTATGCGCCATTCACCTAAAATTTCCTTTATTTATTATATCCTTAGGTATATTACTAAGGATGCGTTATATTTTATAAGTAGTAGGTGCCTACTACACTAACTCAAATCGGAGGACAATGTTGACAATGACTTACTAACAAAATCGTGGGTACAATTTGTTTCTCTCTTGTTAGTAGTTTTAGTGTCAGCAAACACCTTTTTTAGTAAAGTGTTGAGTCTGATGTGCCCCTTCCTCCCGATAATCGGCCTCTGGGAGACTGGAGTTGGCGTTGTCGATGGTCCCGCTCAATTAAGTAATGAATTTTCGGACTAAGCACTCTATTCGCCCACTAAGTTAGGTAAAGTTGTAAAATTTCCATACGGCTAAGCAACTAATTAGTAAATAATGACTCATGAAAAAAAGAGTCTGATGTGCAAATCTACCGCTTACCCTACCCTCCGAACCAGGACAAGACAATGTCATTAATAATGACGAAAATCAGCAGTATTCTACCGTTATTGTGTTGAGAGTTCTCTTACTAGCTGCCTGGTAGGGAGACAGGCGAGGGTCTATATTACACAGAAAACAAAACAACTTATTAGGAACAGATCATTGTAAAGAGTGTAATCGCCATTTAGTAGCTTCATGGAAGCGATATAGAGGCTATCACTTGAAATGTTTGATATTGCAAGCAATATAGGCAATATCATACTAGCGACAGGAGTAAAGAGGAGAATATTGGAGAGCAAGTTTTAATAAAAACATGCACGGTAATCATGTGATAAACATGGAAAAAACTAAAACATACTGCCTAATCTATTATTCAGAGATAAAACTTACCACCACAAACATATTTTGGTTATGTGATTTTTTTTTATTTATTCTTTATTCCTTTTCTATAAATCGACAGCAAAAAATACTCTAAGTATCTAGTGCTACATAGAAATTCGTTCATGCAAAGACAATACCTAAGTCGTAAGTTTTGGACTTGTAAGTTTTACAAATATGACTAAAATAACAAAACTAAAAGTAATATCTGGAAATTATACTCCTAACAATGATCTGTCTCGCAAAATGTAGTGATGCTAACGCTTCCAAAGCTGACTCGATAAGATTCGTTTTATGTTTTTTTTTTATACGGATGAACTGGGTTATTATTTGGTAAACATGTTTTTTTTTATTTAACTATATAATTTACGTTAATATTCAACCTATTCTGTGAATAATCATTTTTATAGCACCGGAAATAAAAAAGTTAAGTTGTAAGTTTAATTTTTTAATGTGCCCGAAAAAAAATTGTTCTGTAAATGAAAGCTTAGCAGCGGTTGGGTTGTTGGGTTTTTTTTTATTGCGCCCGAATGTAATTATTCTGTTAAAACAAGCTTAACAACGCGTTGGTTGTTAGGTAATTTTTTTTAAATTGCATCCGAAAAATATTTTTCTGTAAAAAAAGCTTAACAACGATTAGGTTACGATAATAATAATTATTAATCAATTTGTCCCCTAGGGACAGGCTAAAACCTTTGGCCATGCTGCCTCTTCTAACATAAAATAATTTCAGGGTCTTAGGTAAAACGGTGGCATCCTTACCAAAGCTCATCGAGTGAGGTTTGGCGGCATTGAGAAAATACTACACGATACACTAATTCTTTTAAATTATATCTACAAATTTCTACCAAATTTGGCTAATTTTACTCAATTAATAAAAAACTGGGTCCATTTCTTAATCTCAATAAAACTCTAAATAGTTATATGTATTTTGATAGATAAAGAACTTCAAAGAAAACAAAAAAACTATATTAAGGACTAGGGCGAAAACGGTGACGAAAAAACAATGACGTCAGATCATCTTGAGCGATATCTATTTATTATGGAAATAATTTCCGTCTTACCATAGACAATGGTATTTGTAATTATCATAATAAAGATATTTGTTCACGATACAAAGAAGGTACCGGACGCTGCTTGGTTGAGGATAGTGTGCAAAAAAGTCTTCTTACTTTGACCAATGCTTACAAATATTAATGCTGACAAAATATATTTTTCTCTTTTGGTAATGAAACCGACTGATAACAAATAAGTTTTCTTCATCGGGATTAGTAGTATTGTAGGTACAATATTAGGCTTAAAACCTGGACTGCATTATTTCTACCAGTCAATTTCATATGTATAATAAATTAAATTAATTAACTCTCTGTGGTATACGGTTGTCGCCTGTTAAAACCGTTAGCCGCGTAGGGTCCCGGGTTCAATTCCCAAGAGGGACAACTTTTCTTAAATGTATTTCAGATTAAGCATTCTGAGTAAGCATTACAATGCCCCGGATTGGAATGTGCCCGAAGTGACGATAGGCTTGCCACTTATCACATCATGGGCCCTATTACCTTGACTAATCTAGTATATCTGCTGGACTTACAAGTCATGGATATACTAGCACACCTCTGCCTACCCCTTCGGGGATAATAGGCTAGGAGGATTTTTTTCTTTTTTTTTTATTAAAAATTTCTCATCCAAAAGAAATATCATTATGCCCTTGTTCCTAAAGGAATACAACATACTTTTGCACGGACGGTAAGACGCAACGATGTGGCAAATCCAATCTTAGGCAACGTTATGTTCTCAGATGAACTGAAAAACCGTTTAAAAAGCTCCTAGAACTCTCTATCCGGAAATCGAGCATGTCACTTCATGCATCAAAATTGATCACCTAGCACGCTCGATCACAAGAGCGATTATTTCAAATATTTTTTTGTTTATATTTCGAAGAGTGACGAATCAATTACCATAAAATTTAAATTGGACCTCCTCTTGAAACAAGAACCATGAAATTCCGTTAAGAATTAAAGGAGTAATCACGTAACAAACATAGAAACAAGTCAAAAAGAAAAATACAGACATAAGTTGATAAATAAATGAATTTGCTGTCGCTACATATCGTGAAGGCACGTGAACCGTTCACCAAATAATTGATTGAGATTATTGAGTTACCCACGTATTAGATAAGTGTCACTTAGAAAAATTACTAAACAATGTGTATTCTTGGGGCTAGCTCTGACTAATTTCGTCCTATCATGTGATTTTTAAAGTTCCGTACTCAAAGGACAATATTACTAAGCAGTAGCGGCGTTAGGACTACTGACACCCCGGGCAAAAATATTTAGGTGCCCACTTAAGGAAATCAATATCGAGTATTTATTTTTTGCTGAACCAATGTGAACGTAGTTTATGTTCAGATTTGGGAGGCGGATGAAAAAAACGAGTAGAGTGATGTATATTTATTATTACCAGACTAGATACGATGTACTTCAGTATAGAGGGTACATAGCGTAGAAGGCAGAAGGCTGAGGCCTCAGACCTCAGCATCCCCAAATTTGGCACCCCGGGCCGTCACCCCATCGCGCGCCCCCCTAACGTCCGGCAGTGTTACTAAGACTCCACTGTCCGCCTATTTGTCTGTCACCAGGCGGTACCTCATGAATTACGATAGCTAGAATGATCTTTTTAACAGACGAAAAAACGGAGGAGGTAATCAATTCGACTGTATTTTTTTAATGTTGTCACCACTGAATTTTCGACTAGATGACAGATGTTTTAATTCATGTTTTCATCGAAAATTGATGCTTTTGGTTTCATTACATTTCATTTTGGTCCAGTTCTGTCTCATCATAATGAAGTTGAAGTCGATTTTATGAATTTTCATTAAGTAATTTACATTATAAATCAGATAAACCTTTTTTAGGTAACCTTTCACATTCTGCTTCAGTTTATAAATAAGAAAAATGACAAAAACTAAAATCCCTTAACCCTTAGATGACGTAGTATCCTTAGATGGATCTATGATGTAGGTACTCTACTTTCGAAATGATAATATATTATGTGATAAAAAGAAATAGGAGCCCTTGCGACAGTCTTTGAAACGCCATGGTTCACTTTTCAAAAATCGTTTTATTGTTTGTTAATCAGCTGGTTAAAAATCGTTCCACACATTTCTTTTTTCTCGCTCTGGTAGGGATTCACTATCTATTCCTGTCACCATGATGACATTGTCATGTCCCGTTTAGGAAGGTATGGTAGCCGGGAAACGCAGAGATCATAGGCCTTACCGTAAGGCTAGAGAGACGCATCTACTCATTTTTGGTGTATTGCGTATATATACGTTTTTATTACACAATAAACTTCCCGACCATATAAAAAACCTGCTTACCATTAATTAAATATAAAAAAATGTATATTACTTAAATCTAAATTATATTAAAAAGGTTATTATAATGTTGCAGAATGCAGAATACGTAGATGATAAAAATGCTTGGGATTGATTGCTCTTCTTTCAATCTCTTTTGTTGTTGTGGAATATAAAATGTATGTATTTACAAAATGAGAAAAAAGACAAGCTCTCCGACTTTCTTTCGCAGGGACTTCTCAGTGAGTAGCTGTGTTCCGGTCCGGTAGTAAATTTTAGAATTAGATAGACGCGTCACAAAAACCATTTGTAAGGTCTATGTGAAATATAATATTTTCTATTCTATTACTATTATGAGAGCCGTGTGCTAGTTCGCTGTCTTGATTGATTATTATGGGTAGGTAAAGTCGTGGGTTATTCCTAGTTCACTATTAAAATCATACCAAAAAGGAAATATATATGAGTTATGATTAAAGTGATAGCTTATAGGCAATAAAATTTTACGACAATCACACCTGTGGTTCGAAATTCGAATATAAGCTTCCTGTTAACTTTTTAATTTTGTTTTTTAATTGCGGCCGCGTCATAGGCAATGACATGCACCGTGCGTCCCGTCGGCAGGTTAAAGGAGGTTGCATATGCGGACTGAATGTTTAATCAGGACATATGGGTACCTTAATTGTCCTGTGTCGTCATCCTTTCTAGCTACTATCGAGACATATTTGCACATAGCTTCTTAGAAACAATGATGAACACTGATCTGAGACCTTTCGTAACTTATTGTAGGTGATACGACCAACCTCAGCTGCGGATAGATCTTACAGTATGTTTGTTACAAGAAAGTGGAGGAAAACAAAAACACAGATTTCTTATTAGTGAGATTTATATGGCGTACCTTTACACTCCAAAGGTACTTGGAGTGCGTTGCCAACAAGGGGCTCGGCACGGCTTTGACAACCACTGAAGTTATGGTTCCAGAAATAGAGGAATAACCAACGGACGCATGCCTCATACAACCTACAGGTAGAAAAGTATTCGTTCTATATTCTTCAGAGAAGACCAAGGCACACACAAATTAAAATTAAGACGAAAATCGGTTGACTAATTTAAAATAAAATGACACACTCGCAACTTACGTTCCGCTTCGCAATCGAAACATCTCCAGGAAAATTCGGAAAATTAGACAAAAGTGGTCGAGCTAAGAATGGTTTGCAAAATACTAATTTTATTTTTGCTTAATTATAAATTTCTGCAAGTTATTTAACACCTGATTCTATCAATATGTTTTACAAACTTTTGCTTGATGTAGGAGCCAGTGGAATCTTACTAATGTTATATGGATATATCTGTGGACAGTCAGACAGACAGACGTAATACCTCTGTAGTATTAGGGTCCCGCTTTTACCTTCAAGGTATGGAGCCCTAAAAAGTAAGTGTGAGATTTCGTGACGGTTTTGCAGTTTTTATTCTTTGGCAATCTATAAACACTTTTTATTAATTTTCATGTACATAATATATATTTTTTTTGTTTTTTATGACTTGTTGTGACTATTTTCAACGTTCTGTACTCAAAAGGTAAAAACGGTATTACCAAGACACTGCAATACGTCTGTCTATCTGTTGTGTCCCCAGGCTATATCTTATTAATCGTGATAGTTAAAATGTTGAAATTTTTACAGATGTTATGTGTTTCTGTTGCAGTTTCAACAACTAATACTAATAAACAGAAATAAAATAAATATATAAAGGTTTCTCCAATACAAATAACGCGTTTTTTTACGTTTTATAAATATTGGTAAAAAAATTTCGTGCGCGAGTACGACTTGCATTTAGCGGGATTTTTTTATATAGGCATGTCGCCTTTGATTATTTACTCTCATATAATCAAAGCATGTCGCATTTTGTAATAAATAAATCATTCACTTGCAACATTTTATATGAAAGCAACAAAAGTCTTTCGGCTTATTACTTAAAAAGGCATATAAAACACGTTATTATTCAACACCAGGAGCGCATAAACAAAAACAATTTAAATAAATCTGACACGACAAATAAACCAATCAATATTAATCAAAATTCAAAGTGCAACCTCTTTTGTTGCACCGCCAGTCAGTGCTCTATGGTCATTCTACACGCGTTGTCTATGGTACTATTTCTTTTTAATTTCTTTACAAAGCCGACCGTTCGAGGAATGTACTTCGGTGATATCGTGAATTACCTATTAATATAGGTTGTGGCTTCTTGGAATCAAGAATCCGATCTATTCTCTGTTACTCAGACATTTAACTGTCCTCTTTAAGATTAACGTGTAGGTATGTGACGATCCTATTGTCCGCAAGTGAAATACTAGATTATTTAACTACTGCAGACGTTAAAAAATATCAAAGTACCTACTGCAAAGAATCACCGAATTGATGTTATTTTTTATGGGATAAGACAGCTGCGAACAGGCACATCGGTCTTCTGATGGTAAAAGATAACCGTGGCCCATAGACACCATAGATGTTGTAGGTGCGCCGCTGCCCTGTGGTCAGGCCGTTAGAAAGCGGCCTGCACAGAATTATGACACTGGTTACAAAAAAAATTTCTTTTATAGATTTTTATCTTTTTAATTTAGTTTCATAGATAATGTGATCATGATAGTGAAATGTCGGAGTTTAATTAGATATATCAGAGCACATCCTGTCTCAAAGCGTAAACAGTGCTTATCTGCCCCTGATAAAACCTCTTCATACAACTTTTGTCTAATGTCAAAAGAATTTGTAATTGGAAAAATATATTTAATGTGAATAAATTGTTCCTTACACAATCGTAATATTTTTTAGTTTTCCATCGTCTGTCTTTATAATTTCACCTCTAAATAAACAGATTTCTATGTAACTTAACTTTGAGTTATATATATTAGAAAAAATATAATACTTTCAGCCGTGTCTTAGTTTATAGATTACATCCTATTAATATTATAAATGCGAAAGTTTGTGAGTATGGATGTATGTATGTTTGTTACTATTTCATGAAAAGCTATTGGACGGATATGGATGAAACTTCACAATAAAATAGCTCATTTATGAGAATAATACCATGAGCTACTTTTAAATCGACTACATCATAAAGAGGGTTTTATAAGTCGGAAAATAATTCTGCCCTATGATAATAATTCATACGGGCGAAGTACAAGAATTAACTTACCGAATATTTTATTTCTTTTTGGTTTTATTTTCTGTTGTATAAATTATCTCCTCCATCAAAACTGGGACAAACAATAGTTAATGAAATCAACGTTTGTTAGTAAATTTCTTTACCTTTTTGAGAATTACAAAAGTTTATTAAGTTTGGAAGGAGTTCGTAAGAAACCGAAGTCGCTAACGAATCCTTAACTTTACTTTGTCTCTTATCCGTTTCCGCAAAGCTATTTAACTAATAAGCATCGGATATTTTTTGGACATAAACATAAATCATACCAATCCAATTTATTACAAAATTATACCAATTTAGTATAAAATAAAATATAGTGATTTTTGCTTTGACTTTACTATCTGCATAACCAATTGGACGGGATTTTTTTTATTTTAAAACCTTATTAAATTTCTCGTAACAAATCGCATCACAATCAATGCATTTGTTTAGAAATAACGATGCCAAAACACAGACATGGATATATAGATTAATACAGAGAGAAACGTCAAACTTATAACAATTTTGTTGTCGTGAGTAGAAGATGAGAAAATTGTACTAAATGGACATGTACTTAGCAAAATATAGAAAACCACATCAAAATCGGCGTTTTATTTTTGGAAAGAAATGGCAACACTAGTTTTGCACACATATAACGTCTCCGTACCGTCGCGGGTACAAATACAGTAAATAATGGAGTATAACTAGTGAGGAACTCCATGAATATTGTGCAATTATATTCTCCTTGTTTGTCAGTGTTTGTGCTGCAATTGTGAGTTGCGCTTTGATCAAAGTTGTTTGTTCTCCGCGACGAGGCAGTTTAATGGAGAATACTACATACTGGTTCCGAGTTCTAGTCGACCTCAAAAACGTAAATGATAGAACCTCTTTGATGTGCTGTCTGTTTTTTTTATTTGTGCTACATTGTTTTTTAATGCAAATTGGATTTTATTGTTAGTTTAGTCCATACAGATGATGAATTGGTTATGGACTTTCTTAAATTATAACATAATCTATATCCCGAAGGGATAGGCTGAGATATGCTAATGCACCCACGATTAGCCGAATATTATGTCCTAGAATGTGACAGGTGGCAAGTGCGTCGCTATATCGGGTTTATATTTTCGAAATATCAACAAAATATTTATTCTCTTTTTTTCAAAAAGCTCTGAATCAAATGGCGTGCCATTTAAGTTTTTTCGCCTCTAAAGTATAGCCTATCTTATAATACAAAATCATCAACAATACGTCACGATGCAGAGTAATCGCGTAATAAACATACGAGAAAACCATAGAGCCTCGGTGTCCTACTGGCTTCGGATTTCTAATTCGCTAGTCTATGTTTGTACCCTGCCATGTACCAATGAGATTTCTACCTTAAATACATTTTCTGAGTGCCCTTACGGTGAGGGAAAACATCGTGAGGAAACCCGGGATTTGTGCCCGATATGGCGACGGCCATTTGACACATTATTGTACCTAATATCGTCGGCTTATCATGGGTGCATAATGTACCTCTGCATACTGTTTTGGGGACATGATAATATTATATGTTTATTAATTTTTAAGAAAAAACAATTAGCAAATATTGACAAATTGGGAAAAATATACAGACAATAAAAACACAGACAAAAATCAGTAAGAACGTTCCATTACGAAAGGCTGGCTTCGTTACATAAAGCGGTACAGTAAGTGCCATTTCGCCCATTTTCCTTTCTATTTCCGTCTAGAATACGGCCGTTTACGAACAAATATACCTTTTATACTCCTTTGTGTGAATTTTTATGTCGCCAAGTTTTTATTTGTGTACACACTTAGCTAGAGCCACGATACTTAAAAATGTATTTATAAAAAAGCAAACAGACTGCCTTGCTGGTCAGAGATAACCATCGCTAATAAACACCATAGATGTTACTTGTGCGTTGTTTTATGCATAACATATTTTTATGGGTTAAGACAGCAAACAAGAACAGGGCTCTCCTAATGGTAAAAAGTAACCTACCAACTATTTTGTGCACACTTCTATAAGAATGCTTCCTCTTATTTGAAGTCCAAATTTAGTTTTCTTTCAGACACTCATGATTTGCAATTACGGTCGTTCTTACGCTATCCATACCTTCACACTGTTCTAATTTTTGCTTAAACTCATTTTAAGCAATTGAATTCAAAGTTACCTTTCAAAAGACGTGTCCGGAAACTATTTTTTACTTTAACTTAGCAAACTAAACACTCATTTTCTTTTTTTATAGGTATATTTTTAGATATTTTTTTTAGTTCTTATATTTTTTTTATTGTGTATCTAATTTTGTTGTTTCTTTTTTATGCATCTGCCATTATATTTTCTGTCCGGCTCGTACTTTGCCGGTTATTACCAATTATAAATCCCACAGAACTCCCATTCTCCAAATTATCGAATATTTTTCATAACAAATTTATTACGTTGGCTTTAAATTTGATATTCAATACTATTACAGTTTCTATAAGGGATACGTTTTTATATCGTATAGAACTTCGTTACATGTATGCTATAACTTTCTTTACGATCACTTTCGAACCGCACGACCTTTATTTACGACATTTGAGTAATGACTTTTTTTACTTAAGTGTCTAAACTTAAGAAATATCTTGGAGGCCTAACGCCACAGTCAATTTGCGAGGCTCGGGTTCAGTTCCCGACTGGGCTTAATACTTGTGTGATGAACGTATTGATCTGTGTTAGGTATTTTAGCATTTCTCTGTATTAACACTATTTAACTGATATTAATCCTATACTTTGCTTAGTTTGAGGTTAAATAAAATCTTTATGTATAAATGAAAGTTGTGTTAGTTACACTATCCGTAACTCAAGAACGGTCGAACTGATTTGACCTAGCATGACGTTATGTATGTATGTACATCACCAATTACTCAAAAAATACATCCTAATATTATTAACGTGAATGTTTGTAAGTATGGATGCATATAAGTATGGAAGTTTGTGACTAAAAGTAGCCTGTACTGGATGAATTTGGACGAAATTTTACAGTAATATAGCTTATACATGAGAATAGCACATAAACTACTTTTTATCCGACTACATTAAAAAGAGGGTATGTTTTTGCGCAATAAGTATCATTAGTCGGAAAAAAATTTTTCTCTTTAAAAGTTATTGGAATAATTCCAATTAATTTCATAACAAATTTACAATCGTTAATAATATTAGGATGTATTTTTCCCCTTGTTGGTCCGGGTTCCGTTGTAGAATAGGCCAACTGCCTGCCACCCAGGCTCTCTATTATCACCAACACCGTGACATTAACTAGGTGGTAGAGTGTTGTGCAGCAACTCGCTCGGGTAGGGATCCACCGCCTTACCTATTCCTGCCGCTATAATGACATTGTCGTGTTCCAGTCCGGAGGATAAGGTAGCCGGTAGACTTGCACATAGGCCTAACAGCCCGACCACAGGGCAGCGGTGCACCTACAACATCTATGGTGTCTATAGGCCACGGTTGTCTCTTACCAACAGGAGACCCGTGTGCCTGTTCCCTGTCTTATACTATAAAAACTGTTAACGGTTACTTTTGGGAGAGTGTTAAAAAACTTAAACAATTTATCCAAATTATACATGAATATGGTTGGTACACCGTCTATGTTACAGTACCATATAATACCCAGTGCTACTATGTCATTGTAAATTATTAAAATTGGGTTTGATTCTGACGTACAACGTCTGAACTAATTAAATTGTATGTAATATATGTGGTGTCAAGAGTCTTGGAAACTTGTGTATGAAGAGAATAATAAACATGGAAGAGGCTAATATGCAGGGATCGTGACTCTTGGCATTCAATACTCACTGCCTATTTAGCAAGAAACCTGGCGTGAAGATATGTATTAATGTATGTAATATAAACAAAAGAAACAGGAATATTTTAATCGTGTCAAATTACTTAAGAAATTTTTGGCTTTTATCAACATGTTTCAAGGTGTAGATAAAACGTTTGTAGAAATGTCGCATACAAATACTCTGACAGCATTTAACGTTTTTAGGGTTCCGCACACACAGGATCAAAATAAACCCTATTACTAAGACTTCGCCGTCCATCCATCTGTCTGTCTGTCTGTCTGTCTGTCTGTCTGTCTGTCTGTCTGTCTGTCCGTCTGTTTGCCTGCCTGTCTGCCTGTCTGTCACCAGGCTGTATTTCATGAACCGTGATAGCTCGACAGTTGAAATTTTTATAACAAAAAAAACTTAAAACAGAATAAGGTTGATATTTAAAGGGGGCTCCTATACACCAAACGTGTTTTAGTCCAGATGGTTCGGAATCCTTCAAGCGCGAGTCGCACTCGCACTTGGCAGTTTTTTTGTCCTTTTCTTTTACTTGCGTGGAAATGATAGCGATAACTTTAGTTAGCGCACAGCAGTAGTGATAATCTAGAACGACGTTGTAAAATGTATCAAAATACATCTATTCTTGGGCACGAACATTCGGCGCGTGTCGGGCTAGTTTCGCAAAGCCAGAACATTAGGTAAGCCAATCGGCAACTTCGCATTGACAATGTTCACTGGTGAAAGTGTAGGTATCTCGCCACTTACAAAAATATATTAACATCTTCATCTCACTTTTTTACCCACTTTTTAGTTATGTATGTATGTTGTAGGTTTACTTATCAATTTCGTATTGTGTTTCGTCATTTCTCTAAGTACAGTCGGCAAGGAAGACATGTTAAACATTTGGTAGCTGGCAAAGATAAAGATACTTTTTGGTTAATCAGCGTAATGGGGGCTCCGTCATTCTTCTAAGTACAGTCAGATTGAAATTAAAGATGACTTGATGACATGACAAATTTTTTCTTAGATATTTTATTAACTAATTTTGTGACGACTCTCGGATAATACCACTGTCGTGTTACGGTTTGGAGGGTAGGTTAACCAGTAAAATGATCTGAAAAACACCAGGTTGCTTGGGATATAATTTGTATCCGATATGGCAACCGCCTTGCCAATTGTCACAAAATAGAACTCTAGTATTATCCGAGGGTGTTGTCGAAAGTCTTCGAAACCGGCGCGTGTGTATGAAGAGATTAATGGACGTGGAGGAAGCTAGACAAGTGTGCAGGGATCGTGACACTTGGTACTACCTGCCTAATCTGCCTACCCGGCAGGGACCTAGCGTGAACATATGTATGTATGTACAAAATGGAACCTTATCGTTGGCAAATCGGGAACGCAAAAGTGACGATATTTTTAACACTTTTATCCACACTGAATATAGGCACGAGAAGGGAAAGCAAGTACATCAGTCTACCTCAATAGCCTTACTTATGATTTACTGGTTGAGCGGCATCGCTTACTTGATAAATGTCAACGCCGCTCACCGCAAACTCGCCAAGCAGGGTCGATTATTGTTTAGTCCGCCGATTCCATATTTGACATTTTAATAAAAAAAAAGGTAGTTCATACACTTTTTGATGTTAGCTGCCTTATCCCATGAAAAATCATACAATCGCAATAAAATGCAGCTCACTTCACTCGATGGAAAGTGAAGAAGGTCAAAGGTGTTGATATAAAAAATTAAAAAATTTATCCATTTTTGCTGTAAAGACATTTGCCATCATTTTCTATAAAGAGTACATCAAGGCAAGTACAGTAACTATGTTTTACGTGAAATAAATTTACTTGTGTTATTGAAATTATTGCTTTAATGCGCCAGATAAACAAGAAGCTGATATACTATTTGTTAGAAGTTATAAGTCCATACACAAGTTGTTTTTTAGTATAAAGAAATACATTTTAGTGTTTAAACTATGTGGCATAAGATGTGGCAAAATATTATTTGAAAACATAGCGTATTTGCGCAACGACTGTATTTTTTTAAAATGATTGCAGTGAAGCAATCAAAGCCCGTATAAGTTTAATATAATAATTGTTGTAATTAAACATGCAACAATTTGCATATGTTTATCGGAGGAAGTAAAAAAGGTTATCGTTTTGACTATATTTTTAAACACCATTTTACTGACATTACGCAGATGTTTGAAAGACAATGTATTTAATAGTGTCAATATATTAACTTGTAATGGAAGACTCTGATGGTAATCTATACATACTGTTTTATTAAGCAACTTGGAAAAAATAAGTTCTCAATTCGAATGTGTTCTTTATTTGTGCTGCCTCGAAACTTTTACTAACTGTTCTCCGTGATTTCACCCACTCTTACGCTCGCCACACCTAAAGAGTGTGTTAAAAACGTTTCGTGCTTATTAAGATTTGGACTCTAAAAGAAAAAAGATTCTTTTTATTCTATAGCTTAGTAAAATGACAGGTAGGTATTATAAACAGCCAGAAGCAACCCAGTCGCTGTTGCCTTGAAATTTTCCAAACACTAATTTAGGAAGTGAATTCCAATCCTTAGTTCCTTAATCTTTTATATTTTAATAATTTAATTATTTTGTAAATTTAAAAAAAAAAACTTTTTCGATACCTACTCACATAATACAGATATCAAAGATATATTTACATTGTCATATTTTCTGAATTCTTGTCAACTGTATGCCATCGTCAAGCTCCCATATATTGGTACCGTCTGGTTTCTAAATCCATCACAAGGCGTCGTCTCAGGACTTACAAAAATCATGTTTATTTAAATACAATACAAATCTTGTAAAAAACTTTCGTCCAATGCTAACGATTCATTCTCAACGCATGCCCATAAATCCGCTCGGCCACCTGACTGATGTTCCCTTGCACTATGCACGTGTTCCATCTACGCCCTTGCACCTATTACCACCAAAAATAATTGGCATGCCATTCTGAGTGTTGCCACTTGTGCATTTAGGCCTATATTTCCGTCAACACGATTGTGACGGTCATTTTTTGTGAACATTCGGTGTACGTGCCACCTGGTGCTTTTTTCCCGGGCAAATCGTTTATTTGAAAGATGTTAATCACTTTTGTAACTTTATTGAATAGTTTTATGTCCGTTCGGTTTGAAAGATAAAAGTGCTTCATGGTCGTTTGTAGTTAGCCGAGTTAATGAATTTAACGCTTTGGAAAATTTATTTTTAAAATGTTGATGTAATTGGTGAAAATACAGTAAATATTTAATGATATATTATACGGAAATTAAAGGCGTCGTATTCTCTGCCAGACAACCTAAACTCATTTGAAAAATTGTTTGACTGCACCCCACAGAGAAAAGTTATTTGATATGCACATGCACTATAGTTTTACATCTGTTACGAATTTTAAGTTATAAGATTTTAAACTAAATAAAAAACAACTTGAGGGGTCTATGGACCCTCGACTAAATAACAAATGTTGAGAAAAAGTCTTGTTACGTTTTTTTTTTTCGCTCAGTGCGTGTGTTTGTGTGCTCTGCCTATAAGTATTTTACTTAATGAAGATACAACAATTAATTGCCGCATAATCTACTTATTCCCCTCTGGGTAGAACAGATCTCTTAAGATGTGATCTTTGGTCTGTTTGCAGTAACTGTGTTGTATTGTGACCTCTATATAGTCAAATTGTAGGATTTGCTTTATTTCTGCAAATATATCATAATATTACCGAAAGCCAAATGAACTCTTGAGCCCCGTGTGCTTAAATATTTTACCGTTAAACCTGTCTCTGAGGTCAACTAGATAACGTTTTTATAGTGTTTAAAAGTTGTTTTCTTTCTATTTTATCATATTTGTGACAGATAATGGGAGAAAGATTACAATTAAATGGTGGTGATAAGATTAGTAACCTAATTAGATGCCCATGAATTTGAGTGCCATGAAAAGTCAAACAAAATTATCTTCACGTCATAGTCACATAACTCGAATACGGCTTAAGCAGAAGGTGATGATTCTAAAATTGTGGGTGACAGTTTTACTTCGGCGTCTCTGGAGGGTCGATTTTAATAAAACATCGCGTAAATTAAAAACTGGAGCTCGACGCCTTAGGGTCGTTCATTAATTACATGAGATATTTTTACTAGATAAACTCACCTTTATGTTTTACCAACTAATATTATAAACTCGAAAGTTTGTAAGTATGGATGAATTGTATGTACGGATGTTCGTTACTCTTTCACGAAAAAACTACTGGACGGATTTGGTTGAAACTTTACAGTAAGATAGTTTATACATCAGTATAATACCAGCTTTTTGTAACTGACTACATTCAAAAGAGGGTATGTTTTACACAAAGTATTACAAGTCGGAAAAATTCTATGCCTTGATTATTCACGCGGGTGAAACCGCGGGCGGAAAGCTAGTTTTATTATAATTTTATTACATAATTAGCTGTGCCCATGACATCGTCCGCGTTTTTATTTAAATATTTTATTTTATACATTTCTTGAATAAAATTCTAAAATAAAGGTTTCTATTGTATGTAACAAAATCTTGCTTACTTATAACGGAGAAGAAAGATTTCATTCCCTATTTAGAATATATTATTTTATACTAACATTTCCCGCGAATTCGTCCGCGTTTTTATTTAATTATTTTATTTGATACCTACATTTCTAGAATAAAAGTAGCCTAAGCCGTTCCTTATTAAATTAGCCGTCTGCCAGTGAAAGTCCCGTCAAAATCGGTCTAGCCGTTTCAGACACAGACAAAAATACTAAAAAATGCTGTTTTGGTATAGGTATGTACCTTGTAAATATACATACATATGCATTTAAATTTTTAAGTGGTTATTTTAATATTAAATACAGACACTCCCAATTTTATTTATTTGTATAGATGTAGGTACAATATGTTAATAGATTGCACATGTCTCTTACAATTTTATACATATATTTTAAACCTTGTAGGGATATACGTTATAGTATATTTTTCGTTTAAATTCTTTTAAATAGAAGCTAGGCAGGTTTGAAGAAATCGTTGACACTTAACACTCGGTACTCCCTGCCTACCTCACAAGGGATATGGTGTGAAGATATTTAATTGTTTTAAAACACGTGTATGTAGACAACACTGCACGAAGTTCACGTAATATACCAATGTATACAGATCCGTGTTGAAAGGATACGGGGAAACACAATCGTGATCAAACTTATATTTGTTTAGGCTCAGTACGTAGCAACATATCAATCATATCTTTGTGGTATTTCCACACACAAACATAAGTAAATAAATAAATATCATCACGCTCATATCTTGGGAAAGGGGGGGGGGTGGAGGTACATATGCACCCACTATTAGCCAACGATAATAGTCCGATGATTTGGCACAAATACAATCTCGGACAACATTATGATTTTCAGTTAAACTGAATAAATTTATTTGAACAAGTTGCTTTACTCGGGAATCGAACTCGGGACCTCGTGTGTCAAAGTCCACACATATTATTTAAAATCTTAGACGTATAGCCAATCACTATCAAGGCTCTATCTTCTAAAACAACAGGTTAACATCAAGTCTTTTTATTTTATATAGCTACTAAGGCTGTAATGATGCGAAACTCCTTTCACCAATTATTTGCGTATTGCTTCTGATTTCATAATATAAGATACTTTTATATACTCCTAGTTTTATGATTAAAAATTAAAATGGGAAAGTAACGAAGATATATTTTTTATATATAACCAAATATATTTTGGAGAAAATATAATTATTCTTACGCTATATAAATATCAATAAAAATTAAGCGCTACTATTTACACTACCGATGTAATGAATATTGACCTATGTCCGTTTTCTTTTATATAAGTATTGTTTCCCGTAAGAACTGTGGCTAACACCCGTAAAACAATTATTTAATTTGCTTACTTTTGTGTTGTATCGATTTGTGTAATTTTTCCCGAGGTATTAAAAAGGTGTGGTTAGAATGAGACTTTTTAATATTTGAAGTGAGATGTATGCGGCGGTGCGCGATAGGGACGAGGTCGACGCACCCTTCACTCCCCTAATCTTGGCACCTGGTTGTCCTTTGTGAACAGATGTCGGTATTCCGACCATAATCCCCTTTCAATACTGTTCCCGGATTCCGATATCGTCTGCGTTGAAGTGACTTTATTTTATGATATACAGTACTGATATGATATTTTTGCACTTGAATTTGAATATTTTTGAAAAATAAACTCATTAGGCTACTAGTGTGCTTTTGAACTCGAAACATAAAATGACACTACATATACTATGAAACGTACGAATAAAGTATTGTAATAATTTTGGTTAAATCTTCTATAGTTATATATTGTACTAAAATAAAGATGTCTTACTCACTCTAGTTATAACTCAAGAACAACTGAACTGATTTGTCTAAAAATTGGTGGGGGGTAGCTCAGAACCGGAAGACGGATGTAGATACTTTTTTTGGCAGTTCCGATCCGTTCTCGTGAAATTTTGTGTGCATATCGGGTAGGTCTGAGAATTAGTCAACATCTATTTTTCATACGCCTAAGTGTGTTTTTAATATTACATTGACAGCTGGTTTTTAATATTGGTTGGGATTAGGTATTGGCTTCTTTCCACGGACATTGACTAGAGTTGTGTGAATTTGGATAAAGAGTCCGCGCTTATTGATGTCCTTATTGCACACACAATAAAGTAGGAATTTGAGTAGATAACAGTATTAATATGCTTTCAGGCATCACGGTAAGTTCCCGGGCAGACAATATACAAGCCTAAATACGATCTTATTGCTAACGCTATTCATTACTGTTTGACGTAGATTATTATTAAAATATTATTGCTTTCAGGCGTCACTGTAATCCCTAGGGATTTATACACGTTCGACAACCGTAAACGAATATGGTGTATGTCTATCGTGATTTTTACGTATTATGATAACAAAGGAGTTGATTCAATGCATGCTAAGTTAAAAACACTTCAATTTTCATTCGCAATAAGTCGTAAACACCATTTCATAAAATAAAACGCCTTTATCCCATACGGGTGAGATTGCAATATCAGGCTATTCGCTATTGGTAGCTGCGGTTAAATAATAAAATCCAGTTAATAGATCACTTTTACACACCTGTGCACTGTGGCCGATACTGACAAGGAACTGGTTTGTGAAATGTCAAACAATCCGCATCAGAGTCCTTTTGGTGACTCGGAGTGTTTTACGTAATTTATTAGCAATTTTAGTTATTTCATTTCAAATTATATATCTGTAAACCATGTATCGTATACAAAAAATCCGGTCAAGGGCGAGTCCGAGTCGCACCCGAAGTGTTCCATGCCATTATACGACAAAAAAAATGTTGTTTTTTTTTAATATTCTTTTTATTCTTTTTTTATTATTTGTCTTTATAGCGGCAACGATATTAAGTCCCATGATGTGACGTCCGTGCGAAAGACCGTCGTCATATTGGAAACAAATCCAATACTCTCACTAAAACTCATAGAACATGTTTCCCTACTTGATAATCGAACCCGAGACCCCAAACCGTCAAAGCAGGACGCCGACTGCGCTCGACAACAGGGGCATTTTGTAAAGAATCATAAATTCTTATAACACGTCACAAAAACGATACCTTAACATTGCTGAGTTGCAACGTTAAAAAATAAACAAACATACATTCGTGTGTAAAATAATAGAATAGGTTCATCTAAAACATAAACTATTTTGTTTTTTCTTATTCTACTAGCTAATCCCGCGAACTTCATACGGTCTTATATTAACTGTCACTAACAGATTGTTAGGGAAAAATAAAGTGTTTTTTCTTTGTTCCTTGAAATTTCTACAGTTTTTCTTTCTATAATAGTTCCCACACCAAAAAAATACCATCTCCAGACAATAATTAATACAAAAAAAAGTGAGAACGTTCCATGACTTGATACGATGACCAAGGGTTTTTTTACAAATAGATATATAAAAAAGCTGTAAATTGAAGATACTTAAAATCTAGTTAGATATTAATATCGGTTGTCACTCAATAGGTATTTCAAAGTCAAAGCTGCTTTTGGGAGTAGAAAAACCTACAATAATTAGCGTGGGTATTTTTCATATCCGGTTTTGTTGAATATATACGACTCTTATATTATTGCAATATTATATAGTTATATTTGCGTTTATGAATTTGGATTTAACACTGATTAGATATACAAAATTAATATAATAAATTGAAAGTTAAGGTCGTTAAGCACACGTTGATTACAATAATTGCCGTGGTGTGTTACCATCCTAACCCAATTCGAGAATTAACTGGTTTAGTCAAGGCCAAACTAGTTTTCCTCGTACGGTTTATGTTATCAGCTGATCCTAAAAAATTAACCTGAACTAAATTGCCTGGGCCTAATAGGAGAAATTGTTTTATTTAAAATGCTGCTCACTCATTTTCTGTGCTTTTTTTTATTTAATTATTTTTATGGTAAGAGACAACCGTCGCCCATAGTTGTTGTAGGTGCTTATGCTTCCGGACTGGAACACGATAATATCATTATGTCAGTAGAAATAGGTAAGGTCTATTCGACACAGAGGACCCGGACCAATACGGGCAGCTTATTTGGTGGGTACCAAAGTTATTGGTGACTTGATGTTCCAACTATATTTGAGTCCCCATGTGGAGTTTTCTGGTCAGATGACTCAGACTTCCTTCCAAGCCAGGACGTCTTTCATTTCTTCGTCATTCCTTTCGATCAAGCCAGTAATTTGTCAACTTCATTTCACTCGTAATCTGGGCTTCTGCTAACAAGACTTTTTCGGTTGGTTCACATCCAACAAGTACTATTCGAATGTGGTACCGATATTATTCTCTCTGCAACTGAAAAATCATTTTCCTCTTGGAGAGTGGACTTATTTAGGTCGGATCGGCTATTTGAATAAGATAGATGTTTAATATTGCGGACAGGTTGTTGTTTGGAGTGTCAACACCAGATAGTATCTTTTGCTTAATGCAAATAAAAGTGTTTTCTTTTAAATGAACTTAGACAATAGTTGCCATATGTAGAAAGGTACTTCTTCGCAGCGATGAAGTCACCTCATCGATATTTATTCCGGTAAACCTTTACGTAACTTAAAATTCTTCGGTTGTGTCGGGCTGACGTATTTATTCTCTACTTTCACAAGGGGGTTAATATAACAAACGCACTGGTTATTCGGATGCTCTCTCGGTATGTGTGTCATTATTCCGAATATGTTTGCACGTTGGCGATCATTCCGCATGTTTCGGACGGCAATTTATAAGATGGCCGATTCATAAGAATTTTCTACATTGGTAGCAATTGGCCGCGACTTTGTCTTTGTGGATATTCCTACAACTCTAAAATCTGCAATGTTCAGCTGTGTTTGAATATATTTGGACTAAGTTATTATGACGCTCTTTAAAACGCGTCTAAAGAGTTAGTACGTAACTAATACCTTTAACGTAGATCCAAATTGAAATGCTAACCATTATCAAAATCGGTCAAGTAGACTCGGATATAGTTTCGATTGATGGAACAGAGTATACCTACATATAGGTCACGCGAACAAAATTGTCGTCAAAGACTTTTTCCCCGTGTTGGTCTGGGTTCCGTTGTAGAATAGGCCAACTACCTTCCACCCAGCCAGCTCGTAAGAGGCGAGCACAGGGTCTATTGTCACCAACACCGTGACATTAACTAGGTGGTAGAGTGCTGTGCAGC
>DVZL01000708.1:0-21254 GCA_018236625.1 Lasaia peninsularis
GCCCGGGATTGGCATGTGCCCGAAGTGGCGATAGTCTTGCCACCTATCACATCAGGGCCCTAGTACCTTGGCTAATCATAGGTGTGTTCTTGTATATCTACTGGACTTTTACGAGTCGTGGATATACTAGCACAATTCTGCCTATCTCTTCGGGGATAATAGGCGTGAAGGTATTTTTTTAAGGTACTGTAATTAAAATCATCTGATTCATTTCAAACATTAGCCCAGGCTAACAGAAAATTGTGAATTTAATTTAAAAAAGTAAATAATTGCACTAAGAAAAAAAAATATTCATTTCAAAAAATGTATGCCCAGTACAAATGTGGACTCAATTATTTATAATTAAATAAATTATAAGAAGTTAGGTAAAGTTGCAAAATCTAAAGTAAAAAAATTATATTGTCTCGATATATGTACGCACATTTTTCGAAAGTTATTCGGCGTACTACATCATGCTCTCGTGAAAGATCCTTTTCCAAAAAATATTTTATCAATAAAAAACTTAAATAAAATGCTTAGGTAGGTACCTAAAGTACAAAGATTGTTGTCAACTCAAAATGTTAAATAAAATCAATCTTCATAAATTATTTATTGTGGTTACGTCAATTAACGTAGTTTTGTATATTATACATGGAAGCAACTAAATAGTCACGGCATTGCCAGATTTTTTAAGTTTATGCAGGGCTCTTATTGATCGATCGGTATTGATTTTTAAAAAAATCGATTTTCAACCATAGATCCTTAGATCATTGATAAACTTGTCTATTGGCCTCAGCTGTCGAATGACACTTTAGACATTATCTTTCAAAGGTCGAAATGTTTATTTTAGTTAGCTTTTTATTTTTATATTTTTCCAATTTTCTTGAAGTAATTAGTTTAAAATAAATAGTATAAAAATTGTGATGTCTTGTGTGCCCCCTTATTTTTATTAAAAGCTATTTTGTGTTACTATTTTAACTTAATTCTTATAACGTACATAATGTATGCATATCTAGATGATAAGTACGAAAGAAGTAAGTTTTTAATAATTTTAAATGAAATTGATACATTTGTACTATAGTCTAAAAATTATTAATTTTACAGTTAAGAAAACATTTTGCTTTTATCTGAATATCCCTGACCGTGGATTGTCTGGAGCTATTTCTCGAAGATTAGAAGACATGGGTTTGGTAAGTAGTGGTAACAATTTCTTTTCTTGTTCTCTCTGTTTCCGTACTTTGCAAATTTGTCGTCAAATTTTAAAACAGCTTCTAAAGAAAATATAATAAATGTGTTTGCTTTTGTCACACGTCTTTGGATAGATGTCAATCTGAATCTCAAGTTGCTTAAAAAACGTTCTGTTTCATGATTTGGATTAAAATTAAAAACACTTTATTCGTGCAAAAACTATCCTATTATTTATTTATAGATAAATAATTCAGTGGTTTAGTAGATTGGTGGAAAGTAAATAACAATTAAATATTAAAGTTTAATTTTTGCTTAAAATGAAAATGTTGTTAACGGAACGTAGCTTTCATCTTGGCCAATAGCAGTCCTTCCCCACTCCCACGGTACAGTGCTGCCGCCCGTGACCAAAACATAAAACTACTAAATATCTCCATCTTGTATGACAGATTTGTGTTTGTTGTTAGTTTTTAAGTTTTTTACATGAAATAAGTATTATGGACTGTAAAAAGTGGCAAAACTTATTAATAACATTACTATAAGTGTTGTGATTAAATAGAATGTCTGAGTTTTTCTGTGGAAATACAAATACGAAACGATTTTGTTAGTGACGAAGTGCCCGTCTCTGTGACTAGTATATAGTTACTTATTTCTGTGATAAGCGGTGCGCGGGGGCCTCGCGGACGGCTTTGGCGTAAGTATATACCTTCTACATTATTTACATGTACAGTTTGATGTAGCAATCAAGTCAGAATTGGTTAGAAAATAGATTAAAACAAACTCGACGAACTGGCCAGTTACGCGCGTAGCTTGTTCGATTTTAGGTCATCTTTTGTATGCTCGCGTTAGAACCGCTGCTTTAAGGCGAAATGCACCGGGCCGAGGCCGCGCGCCGCGCTCGATTACGCCGCGTTGCACTTTATTAATTTTAAAAGCTGTTTGAAATGTAGTTTTCTGTGGACTACGCGTGTGTTTGCTTAATTTTTGACAGTTGATAATGCTTCTAATTCTATTTAGGGCGATGTGATTCTTAAGACAATGCGTTAAGTATCATATTGGCATGAGCTAAGATATAATACAGCACCTTTATTTTTTGCGCGGGACGTTTGCCCGATGTATCAGGGCGCGATAGCCGAGACTGCCGGCGTCTATGTCGGCTCGCAACTGTAATTCAAGGAAATTTAATAAGTGTGCAATGGTTCGAATGGTACCGCGTCGGCGACACGCGTTCGTTCACACGCCTTTCCAACAGTTTTGTAGGTGTAAACACATTTAACTGTTCTTCAAATCATGCCACAAGTTCATCTGCTTCAGCAAATTGTTTACTTACTAATTATTGCTTAACACACTTATAATTATTGAATTGCTGACAAGTGATTTATACATTATAATTCATATTAATAGAACATGTAAACTTAATCATATTTGTGTTGGTATGTAATAAATTATAATTTATTCATAGACTATACATTGTTGGCACTTAGAGAACTTTATTGTCTTAATAGATATAAGTAGGTGGCTATTGTGATTAACAACTTGCTCCAGGTCAGCTTCTGAAGTGTTATTTATTAATTAAGTCGAAGACCCTAAAGCCGAAATTGAAAATAAACACTCCAAAATAATTTTTAGGTTGTTATATTATGTACTATCTCTTTTTTTACTGGCTTATTTGTTTGTTTTCAATAAACATACCATTAATGAAAATTTGTTGAAATTTTTGCCATTTTATACCTGTAATAGTATGAAGACAGTGTATGAAACATATTTGCCTATTAATTTTCTATGTAAAGTATTAGTCACCATACAATGGAAATATTTATTAAATATATATTTGGTTTGGTGTTTATGTTAGCCATGGTTTTGTTCACATTTTATTTTATTAGAAACACCACATATCAAATGCAATGTCATAAATTGTCAATTTTTATTTTATTTATTTTGTGTTATTTGATAATTTTAGGGTTTATTAAATAAAATCCCTGGTCACATCTGTGTCTGTTTACTAACTCAAAAAGTAATTAACAGTTTTGCATATGGTTTTAAAAATGTAAATTAGTTTAAAAATGAGATATTTTTAGTTTAGCACTTGCCCCATGCTTGGGATGATTTATTTATTTAAAAAAAATTATTTAATGTGTCATATAAAATGTAAGCCCATGGAAATTTAATTTAAAAGTGCTACGGAAGTATTTTGAGTTATAATAAACCACAGTAATACAGTAGATTTGTTCTTTTATGGATATCAAATAAGTTTCTCCTTGGTTTAAGCATAACATAACATAACATAACAGATGTAAGAATATTGGTTGTTTTAGTGTAGAAACAAGTGAAAAAAATTGTATAGATTTGCTCTTAATACTTAATTAATAGAGTCAGGCGTTACTCTGCGATAGTTGAACATGTTAGACACAGCCTGAAAATGAGATGCTCTCCGCAAAGTGTGTAGAGAGTGCCTGGGGGTTAGAACGTTTCGACGCGTTCGCATCGTTTTGTGCGATCAGATTCTAACCCCCCAGGCCTTTTTTGTAATAGTGAGATCAGATACGGAGTAAGATTGAAAGATTGATAAAACTGATGTACAATGGAATTTGGATGACTGTTAGTGTCTGGGGACACCTAAGATAATATTGTATGTCAAATTGGTTGTTTACTATAAGAGAATAATGAGTGTGAAGGAAACTAGACAAGTTTATAGAAATTGTGATACTCTGTACTCTATATTCTTTGCTTACACCTATATAGGACCAGTGGTGAAGATATGATATTGGCTCATGTTTTTGTTCTTGACTATTAGAAAATTATAATATCAAAATATGCGCTCAGTCAGTACCAAAACCAAGTTTTTGTAGCCTAAACACACACACACATATATATACTACACATACTACACATATTATCATGCTCTCTTCTAATGTGTAAGATAAGTTAATTGTAGGTAGTTACTGATTACCAAGAGTCTGAATATCTTAGCTTGTTGTTAACAAAGTAGCCTATGTTGTGTAATAAAGTTCTAATGACTAAAGGAGTGTAAGTTATGCACTATGTTAATTTTTACCCCAATAAAGCTTTTGTTTATCCGTCATGTTGTAAATTCTACAAAACATATAAAAATTAAAAAAAAGTGACAATTGAAGAGAAAATGTCTGAAATTTTTGCATGAAACATTCAGTATTCAAGTAAACTTAAAATTCTTATAATATGTATTAATGTTGAATTTTACAAAAATCTGGACTGGATGGACTCTAATACAAAAACTTCCATCAATGACTGTCTGTCACCAGGCTGTATCTCATAGCTTGACAGTTAAATAGTTATATACTCACTTTAAGAATTAATACTTAATTTTAATAAAATTATTATTTTATTAAAATTAATAACTACATAACAGATGCTAATTATAGCATATCTAAACCTAAAAGCATAACTGAACTAAAATTGTAGTAGAACTAAATCCATACATACATAGTAAATGGATTGCCATTTACTATGTTCATATGGATATATAAAAAGATGATGGATGTTATATATTCAATTAAAAATGTCCAATAATTTAGTAACAAAATAAATATTTAAAAAGGTTTCACATTCAATGAAAGTGATTGTTTCTGTTTTTATAGATAATGGATAATTGCTGAAGCTGTCTGTTTTTATGTATAGTTTTTACAGCTTAAAATTAATAATAAATCAATCACCAAGATATTTTTATGTTGATTTTTTGCATTTTTACTGTATTGATTTAATGTTTAGACATAAAAAACATTTAGCCAACAAAAAACAAAATTTAATGTCAACCCTTTACTACTTTTTTTAAATTAATATCAGGACTAAAAGTGGTACATGTTTTTCTTTATAGCGAGAAGAGGTATTCCTAACACCTCAAGTGACTCACGTGATCGGGAACCCACCCGCAAGTGGGAGGGAGGAGGGGCGCGCGCGATGTGCGCTGCGTGAAAGCCGCGCGCGCGCCGATGCCATGCTGGAGCGGTTGCGGCCCCAGCCACCTCCCCCGTCTGTGCCTCATACCTACGTGCATCTCACTGTACCAAAGGTATTATTCAATAAGTTTGGAGGCATGTTAACCTTATTAATGTCTATGAAACTTTGGAAACCAAACTTTTATAACATTTCCAAGTATTATTACTATTGTATCAGCAAAAACTTATTGCAAGCTAAACTTTATTCAGAACTGAAAAAAATACAAATCATTAGAATCTACCAATTTTTTTGTATCTACATAATATTATTTTGTCATTTATATTAGGATTATCTTAGTACATTTATATTAGATTATAAATGTACTAAGATAATCATTAAAGAGTATCATTTATATTAGATTACCATAAGGATGCTACTCCACATGTTTCTAATACTACTATAGAGTTAGTTAAATATGTGTATGGTAATACTTATAAACTTGATACAAAAAAGCACACATCTTTCCTTATGATAAATGACAACCATAGCCTATAGACACCATTAATGTTGTAAATGAGTCAGATTCTTTCACTGAGCTGTTAGGTTTGTGCAAGTCTACTGGTTAAACTATTTTGGATCACAATACGACAATGATAAAAAGATTTATTAAATGAACATAGATATATCCGCTTTATACTGTTTCAATCTCTTTTATATATTGCTAATAATTCTCATTTCTTTGACTAAAGTCTAAACTATATTTAATATGCATTCTAGATCTTATCCATAAAATATGTCACACAAATTTCCCCATTTTTCCATTACATTTCTACCTATTACATTTGATATTCCCCCTAAGTAAAATAAATTTAAAATTTGACATAATTTGTGGATAACTTCCTTAACTTTTATAAATAACATCTATATTTGCTACCTAATAATTCTTCTAAAACTTCTTATTTATAAAATATCTTTTTCTAACCTCTATACATTTTATAGCATATGTATTAATCTTTCAGGCTGTAAGTCTATTGGATAAACTGTATGACAGATTCTTGGAGCCGTCACGTAGACCGCATGTGAACTTCAGTAAACATTTTATCAAGATTGAATTTTTGGACAAGTATGCACTAATGTTCTAGAAATAGTACTTGCAAATCTATTCAACTTTGTAATAACATAATTTTGTATTTCAGAGCATGCAAACCAATTTACAAAGAGTTTGATGAATGGCCACGTATATTAATAGAATCTGAAAAAGAGAAAAAGGATACTGAAGCAAAGATTTCAAAGCCCATTCCATTAAACATAGCCAAAAAGTAAGTGTATCTAATATTTTGTATAAGAATGAACTACAAACCCACTTAATGAAAGATGCACCTGATCTAACAATTGTGAAAATATATTAATAATATGCTATTTTGTTACAGAATGACTAGAAAAAGTCGTCCCCGAATTAAAGAAAAAGATGATAAAGAACAAAAAGGGTACTGTGAAATGTGCAACACAGATTACGTTGATGCTGCTTTACATCGAAGATCTCCACATCACTTGGCTTTTGTTAGAGACCACACAAATTTTCTAGCTCTTGACTCTTTAATATCATCAGGGGCAGATGTTTCTACATTCCTTGAGAAATCCAACTCAGTCAATGGAGAGAGAAGATCTCTTCGAAAACTTTGCAATGGAGATTCTGATTCAAAGAATAGAAGGTCGAAACGATCCCAGTCACCAGACAATATAAATGGTGATTGTAGTCCAAAAAGAAATGGTGGCTTAGAAGATGAAAAGAAACGTAATACAAGATGTAGTAAAAAATCTAACGAAAGCCAATCAGAAGATCGGCAGTACTACAAAGTTGTGGGTGTTAGTACAAAACTAAGATCAAGTGGGGGTTTCACAAAACGTAAAGATTCGCCACCAGCTTGCAATGGTACAAAACCTCTGGTTGTGAAATTCAGGAAAGTTCGACGGTCCGAACTATCTGTTCTTAGTGATGAAGCTGAACAGTTCATGTTTCCAAAACGTGCGAGTTCAACAAGTTCGACTTCATCCGAAGATGATGATGATGATGAGAAAGATGAACCAATAATTACAAGGAAGAAAACACCTCCACAACCTCCTCCACCAACAATAGAGAGACAACGATTAGCTAGACCTATTGCCTTAAAGGAAGAATCTTCAGAAGAAGATAGTTGGCCGGAAGATAAAAGAAGAAGAAAGAGAAGGGCACCAGCAGGAGCAAAACGGACTCGTAGAGTATCTTCAAAAGTACCTCCCGTTCCTGCTGCTGAGACACTGGTTCAGGAACCAGAAGAGTTAATTGTAGAAACTCCATTACCAGAAGCAGAAGTGAGTCCTCTAAGAGAGGAACCCACTGAGAGATGTATGAAATGGGAAGATGGCAAACTAAAGTATACTCCTGCTGTGGAACAATTAGAATTTGCTTTTGAATCTGTACCTCACAGTGAGCCATGGTTTGAAACTTTTAAACGTCAGGATCAAGATAAACTGGTCACGAAAAATGTATCGCGATATTTCGGTAATTATCATTTATATTGTTTAGTTTGATTTAAAATAAAATGTTTTTTTAACACATGTTTTCGTTGTTACAGAATTATTTTCAAAATCACCCAAGTTACCATATGAAATTGGCCAGTTACCACCACTTAAACCAAATTGTTGTCCTCTAAGCGACCTAGTCAAGAGGGACGAAAAACCGGGACCTTCGAGGTCATATGGGACTCGAGGAATGAAAAAACAAAAAATTAGAAAACGCACAGAAGCCATACAAGCTTTAGAAGCACATCCTAGAAAATCCCCCAGGGAGCATGCTTCTACTTTGGCAATACTTGGTTCAGCTGGTTTATTACAAAGGAGAAAACACACTGATGACACTAAATCAACAGCTTCGGAGGACACAGTTAGTGATACACATAGTAATATTAAAATTGAACCTGTTATATCGGAGACACAGGAGGCTTCGGAAAGATTGAAACAGTTCTTATCCGAAGTTTTCGACGACCCTATTGATTATGATGTACTAGATTTAATGGAAGGCGACACAGCTCTTCTTGCTTCAAAAAATGTACCAAATATGTCTAATTTAGTTTCTGAATGCGAGGACTGTGATATAATACGTAATGAATTACAAGGTGCTGAAAATCATCGGCGGACAAAACGGGGTAAATTTAAAAAGAAGAATAAGACTGGTTGGCCAAGTAAGAAGAAATACACCAAGACTGGTTCACGGGCTAGTAGTATAGAGACAGATCAGAAAGGTGACAGTAGTCTAGACAGATCATCAGCTGAACCACCTGATGATGATACTACACAGAGTTCTATAAGTGAAGATGATCATCCCATATCAGACTTTGGAAAGGAAGTGAATACTATAATAGAAAATTTAAAATCTGATGATTCTCAAAATGCTACTTTAAAAAATTCACCAGAAGCGATAGACACAGACCAAGATGACAAAATGTCTGAAGACCAACCATTATCAATTGCAATAAAAGGTTTGATAAATAAGAAGTCTAAAGAACCAGAACGGGAAGAGAAAGTAAATTCTCGGTCTTCGGCATCAGAATCTGAAGATAGAGAAGAAAAGCATAAAAAGAAAAAACGCACCATACTTCCAATCGGAGATTGGCTCCAACCGGTAGTGAGAGTGGCTAGAGTAGACCCAAATGCAGCTCGGAGGTTACGATCTGCTGGAAAATCCAGAACAAACCGGTATAGATAGCGCGCGGCTTTTATACGCGTGGTTAGTTTGTAGTAACCAGTGAAATTTGAACAATCTTATTTTAAGATATACTTCAGGACTATTTGTCTTCCTTTTTTAAAATTTATTTCTGTCTGATAATAAACAAGCCAGATTTAAAACCCTTCTCGAATATTATGCATATTTCCTTGTGCGTTCGATTTTTACTTGGCAGATTTTTTATTATTGTTGACCCACTTACCTGCATATCTTCTTGTAAATAAGGCGGTGAGTGTCGAGTGCTAAGTGCACCGATTCCATCATACTTGCCTAGCTTCTTCCACATTTAATTCTGTCTCCATACAGACATGGGTTTCGGAGACTCTTGATAATACACAAGAAATTTGATAGTGGAATGTCCACCAAGGTCTTCCTAGGTACCTACAGCCATATTCAAATTGTATATCTTTCTTGTCATCTTTCATCCTTTCCACATGACAATTTATTATTAAATAACTTATGTGGATTTTTATATCCAGTTCTTTTAATTATATTGACAGTGGAATATGAAATTTGACACAGTATAATAAAATTCAATTAATCATTGACATAATATATCTATGTTTATGGATAAGTGAATGAATGAATGCTTTACGAATATTTGCTGACTCAAAATTATTTGATGCTTATTGACACTTAATGAATTCTTTAACTTAGTTTCTGTACTTTACGATCTGTCAATTAAAAATCTCGCTTTTTCAAGTAGTTAGTTTATGTTTATGAATTAAAAAAAAGAAATTTTCTTATATTTTTATACAGCTATTACGCAGAATGAATTAACAGCGACATTATGCAAGCAACGTGCATGCAACATACATGCCATGATTCAGCATATGCTGTGCATTATTTAAGTGGTATAAGATATCACTGTAATCATATTGTGTAACTCGACAAATATACTTGAGTCGTGATTCAGATCTCGACTGAAATTCTTAGGTCAGAATTGTGAACTGGTTTATCAACCAAATTAATTCCCTCTCCAATCAGATGTTTTAACTTCGCTCTTGTGGTCACTTTTCGACTCCGTATAGCAGAGAAATAACCCTTTGAGAGCAGCGAAAAAGATAAGTCTCAAATCACATGTTTGTCAGCTTTGACTTTTTGGGCGAAAATCACATGTATTCTTGAGACTCTTATTGCCCTAGGCATATTAAATAGGCCTCTCCTCTGATAAAATCTAAAAGCTATTAAAGATGACCTATGCTATCACTAGGTTTCCCTACATTACGAGTTTCAAGTTATAATAGTTGGGACATTTGTACCGGAAGTTGTTAGTATCTGAAATTTATTAAATAAACTAAAACTTACGACGGGGGAAAATTATAGGACAGTAAAGTACGATCTATCGAACAAAAAAATGAGTAAATAAAATGTTTTGTATCATACTAATTTTAAATCAACAAATTACTAATATTACATTTGGGAAATAAATTCACAGTCGTGGCAAGTCCTGCTGAACAGGTATCAGATCTTTTAGTCATTGCAAAAATGGCGACAGTTTGACGGATTAAAAAAAATGGCCAAGTTAATTGTATGAGAGACCCCTTTAAAAATTTATTTTATTATGTTTACACTATTTGTTATAGCGACAACAGAAACACATCTGAAAACGTCAACTTTCTATCAAGGTTCATGATATATTATACAAACAACCGTTTTTTTTAACATTTGGGTACGGAACTGTTCGAGTCGTGACTCGCGACTCAAGTATTTGGTATCTACATTTTCGGATCAAATCAAACCAGAGTTAGACATGATTAAACTTACAAGTCATCTAATATTTGAACATGAAAAAATCGGCTATTTAATTTACTATAAACTATTAACCTGACTTGAAATTTTGTAGTCAAAGATAAATAGTATTAAACTATTGTCACTTGTAAAATCTCTAAATGTAATAATTTATTTTTACACTTCAATGTTAGTTAAGTTTTGTATTAATTTTAGATTTATATTAACTAATTTTGATGTAAAATTTAATGTTGACTATTTATTTGTGAGATGAACTTTTCTAGCATAGTTTTGGTCTTACCTGGATTTTGTTTGTTTGAAAATAAATATTTTTGAAACAGGTCAAGTAAATGTTCTCTATTGTACTATCAGATTAATCATTATACAGGGTACATACGAGTTACAGTATAATTTCTGTAAGCTTCATAGTATTCGGAATAAACTGAAACAGTAGCTCACTCAATCACTAAGATCATAATAGATACCTACCTTCATATTTTTAGTAATTTTATCAAAAGGGACCTACTAAGTTCCAGTAGTTTATTGCAACATTATTTTTCAGTAACAGAGAAGAATTTTACAAAAATGTCTGGGCATTAGTCCCAGTAATCTATCTCAATTTTTAGGGCCTCCGTTAATCACTTGAGGCTCGAAGGGGGTCCATAAGAATTTACGAAATATGACAAGTGGGGGGAAGGTGTAATAATATATCACGTGTAACTATTTTAACGCGAACCTCCCGATACTCGACCAAAAAACGGCATTAAGTGTAGTTTTATTAATCGTGCACATAATCTAAAAAATAATACACGAGATATAGGAGGAGGGTAGACTTAAACCCCACCATGTATGACCAAGGCGCAGGGGGGGGTTAAAAAAAACCAAGTAAACATCACGTGATTAAGGGACGGTCCCTTTCTTGGGATATTTTAATGTAAGCTCTTACAATTTTACAATTCACAATGAGTCATAGACAAATTTCCCTGTTGACTGTATTCCTTGTATAGAGTTGTTAAAGAATAAAACAGAGCATATGTTTTATATTACTTTTAGATATTTAAACAAAATACCAATTGCATTAATTAATATGCTCGTATGTACCCAGATTTAGCCTATATGTAAAAAGACTAATCATCTAAGATATAATTCTGTAGTCGAACTGAGAGTTCCTACGTTGTAAATAATGTAATATATTAAATGGTTAGAGTGTGCTTGTGTATAGTTGTGTTATGTTGAGCTTAGCATGTATATAAGTTTCTTATAAATTATAGAAAGAAACAAATGTTATTTTGCGGTACGTCCGTTATACATAAACATGTAAGAAACAATAACAGGCTGTACCACATAAGTATAACTTTTTTATTATATATTTTTTTATTTTATAGCCATTTAAACATTAATTTTGCAAACTTTAGTAACATCTTATGAAGTGACAAAGCTTATAAGGAAAAATATAACTACATAGTAACTCAAATCAGTATTAGAAATTAGTTAGGACCATCTTTGTTGCAATTTTATGAAAGCTAGATAAAGGTCGTAGCTCACTTACACGTCCCTGCTACGCCTCGCCTGAAAAAATGTCATTCAAATATGGGCTTTAAGGCATGACCTTTGTCAGGCGGCGTCTGCTGCGTTGCCAACATAAACTATATCTCAAGGTTATGCCCATATTTGAATGGTATTTTTAGGCGAGGCGTAGCAGGGAGGTGTAAGTGAGCTACGATCTTAACACTGCGTAGAGCAAGTGGATTTTGAAGACAGGACCACCTTTATGTGCTTATTATGTATTATAGTGGTTAACTTACAACATTTTTCTAGTACTTCCAACAGTACAATACTAACTAAACATGAAAAAAATTAAAGATGGGATGATTTTTTTATAGAAATAAATAATATTTATTTGTAAAATAAACTTTCACTGTTTCAGTTACATGTTTTTATTTAATTTACAAAAGTTATGTATAATCTCATCGCATAAACCTGCATTTCAAGCCTGTGCGAGTTTTTTACATGTTCATGTTGTATTTTTTATTTTCCTTTTCGTCAGATGAAAGTTGTTATTTATCAAATTTCGTCGATAATGTTGTAAAATAAATATAATTATTCATTTGTTGTTTTTTGTCTTTTAATACAGTTATTTTGAATCAAATTGGCTTGTTTGCCCAAGTAAACAAGTTTCTTTGACAAATTAGATGCCTCGATTCATTTTCTGACTCTTAAGAAATGACTACCTACCTTGTTTCGTTTGGCCACAGCCTAAAATTTAAAAGTAAGATCAGAGATGTAAGTAGGTATGGCAAATGACCCTACTAATAATTGTTAACTGCTGCACACATTGGTTTAAGACATGTATTCGGTAAATAAATCATTTCATTTCACCTCGCATAAAGATGAAGAAGGCTTACTTATGTATTACCTACATATAAACATGACGACGGACTTGCCACCTATCACATAAATGGGACCTAATATTGGCTAATCGTGGGTACTTTTAAATACCTTTGCGGCGATATTTATTTTATTTTTGATACGTTGGCCCAATGTGTACTATGAATATTAGCGAGCACCGGAATTATAGACTTATAATTATCATGTCAATAAAATATTCAAAACTATTAATACCTACATAAACAAAATGTAATTGCAAAGGCAACGTGAACTTTCAAGAATCTGGGCTTCCCTATCTCTACCGATTCACTACGTCCTACCCCATGTCTAAGACCATCAATGTATGTGTAGTTTTAAGACAAATAGAAAAATATGGGAGTTATCACAGGACACATTTAGAACGCCCTAACTGGCGTCCACCTAATGTACCTACTCGATCTCGTTTTTTTTTATAGTATAAGACAGCGAACAGGCACACGGGTCTCCAGATGGTAAGAGACAACCGTGGCCTATAGACACCATAGATGTAGGTGCGCCGCTGCCTTGTGCTTGGGCTGTTAGACCTTATGTTCGTTTACTTTGATAGCGTCCAATAGACTTTATAATCTAAGGAAATAAAATAGCACACATTTGCACGTTGACTCTCTTGCCGGGTAGACAGGCTTCATACTTGCCACCTACCACATTAATTACCTTATACAAACACACGAAATTCGAAGACATTATCCTCGCATTACGTGAGCCTTTTGTGAAATTTTAAACTAAAATAGCAATGGTGGTTATTCTGTTATTTACTAAACTTATTTTAAGGTATCGCTATCTTTTGAAGCAAGTAAAAGAAACAAGAGTTTTAGTTCTGTCAGATTAGTTTGTATGTGACATGTCTACAGACTTTTAGGCTATTATTAATGCGATTAAATACACTACATACAATTTATTGTATCTACTATCTAATTTGACATGACTGAAACCTTTTATCTCTCGATTTTTCTGTTACTGAAAAAGGATAGGTAGTATGTATCTAAAATATAACCAAACAACTTTAGTTGTCGTACAGAGGAACTACCACAAACATCTATAAGTTCAATATTAGTCATTCGTACAATATAAGAAAATTGCTTATACTAAGCAGCTAGTAAAAGGAAAGTGTTTATCAGTTGTTCACAAACACAGTAGGTTTGCAAGGACTCACTTGAAATGACTACCATTGACTCCTATCTATTCCTACCTTCATTACACAAGTGCTTAGCAGACTTGTTCTGATTGCAGGGTAAGATGGTCCGTAAACTTACTAAAAATCATAACATTCTTGTATTATTGTATCTCTTACCAGCAGGAAATAAGTCTACTTTATTGCCCTCTGTATTTATCTCTTAGAAACTAGACTTATGTTGGGGGTCAACACTGTTCAAAATAAAGTATAAATAAAACAAAAAAACATCTATTCTAACAGGCATAATATAATCAATAAAAACAATTACATTTCCATTCAATTCCCAGATGTTCGGCCATTTGAATTGTGGATGCTTTGAGTTTAACTGAATCACAAATCTTAAACCATGGAACTTAAAAGCTAAATTAATAGTTTATTTGGTCTAAGATTAAGAGATTTACTGATAATTTTATTCATAGATATCCTCTTTGTCAGCTACATATCGGACTATATCTCTAGGTCTAACTAGCCTCTCTGCTTCAGCATCAGGGATTTCAAAACCAAATTCATCTTCCATTGCCATAATCACCTCAACATGATCTAGTGAGTCAAGGCCCAAGTCGGTTATAAAGTGAGAATCCAATGTCAACTGAAACATTAAAAAAAAAATTAAAACTTACAGAATGATTTATCCATATTATGATGTCCAAAAGACAAGCTTCAGTAATTAATAACACGGTCATAATGCATGATGAACATTGTCCTTGAATTAGAAGGAAAATGATTATTATTGATCTTATAATGAGCCACTTAATATTATTAAAAAAAAATAACCCATGTAATGGAATTTAATAGCAACCTTTTTTATACCACATTTAACATGTTGAGACAAACCAAAAACAATAATCATACTACCACCCCATTATTAGAAGACACATACACATATGTAGCTTGAAAAATAAGCCATGCTCTCAGCAGAGTACAAATAAACTACAAGATACAACATGTTGTGAAACATATTTTATTCTTTTTGTTCATAGTGGCCATCAGAACATTTCTTTAATACCCAGTTATTAATAAAAAAATAATAAAGTGATTTCTCTGCATACTGGATAAATATTCACATATTGCCAAAATTGACCGAGAAATGTCCACTTAACATTTTTATGCATTGTAGCATTACAAACAAGACAGATGAAAGCAATAGAAATAAATAATATTGTTAGTAGGGTACTTTCTTAAAAATAAAACTTTTACTACTACTATCTATATATATTTTATTAATTTTTCTTAATTTACTTATTGTTGGATAATAAAATCAAATAATTATGAATGGAAATTTATTCAAGCTATATAAGTATATTACAAAATGTACTTTTTTTAGCAATTTTGACTCGAAATAAATTATAAATGTGATACTTTCGAACTTTTTATAAAAAAATTATTGAAATTTTTTTCGAGGCAATATTGTAAAACTACAAAGTAAATCTTGTAAAGTTATCTGTTCTACCTATTGCCAACCAAAATAGACCTTGAACCCCTCATTGTAGCCTTGTTTTTTGCAAATTAAGTAAGTTTGAAGTTTATTACACTTAACTATTACCTACTTTCAGTTGAAGGGCAGGCTAGGTAATAAATCATACATAAACAAGAGGCTTACATTCAACATTTCATCCAATAAACCCATCCATCTCAAACTCACACGGTCAAAATTAATATTTTAAATGTATTTAAAAAACATATATTTTGCCTTTTGAAACCCGTTGCCAGTGTTCATACCAATACATTAAAACAACACATTATATGCTTCTTCAGCAAACTTGTAAAGGCAATTTGCGAGAAATTTATCAATTGAAATTCTAATTTGAATAAGAGCTGCATGAAGAGATTAAGGAAACAGATACATAATTTTGATAAGAGCTACCTTCTCTGGAGTTATTTTATCATACAGTTGTAGGACTAGAAGCACCCTTTTAGTAATAAGTTCAATGGAAAGGGGTGGGCCATGGCTGTATCTGCGAACTGCAATAATCCGATTCTGAAACAAAATTAAAGAAATTTGTATGTACCTGATAACAAGCACTCAGTTTGTCGTACGCTTTGCAAACTTTGATCACTCGCTCCTCAATCTCGGGAATAGTAACTTTGCGAACAGGGCCGACAGCATATTGGCGTTTTCGTTGATTACATACCTGAACAGTAGCATCGTATGTTATGCAATAAGTTAGGTTATAAAATAAACTTTACAAAAAAAAATTAAAACAATGTTTTAATTTCTACCATATTATTATAGATGTCTTCCGTTCGTTTTAAAAGAAAAATCTAATAGATAATAAAGAAAATACAAGATACAAACGGTAACGTACCTCATTATGTCTGCTATTGTATAAGGTGTTTATCGTTTTTATTGTTTGATATTTAGTCTGTAAGGCTACAGTAGATAATCGGCATACTATTGGAGTTTTGTAAGAGGTGGATTTTCGCAATAATCCACCAAATGCACTTCGAATTAAATTTGCGGCGGCCATTTTCCGCAATACAATTTTCGTAGACTAAAAATTTATTGTCATCTTTTTTTCTATTCTGATTTTAATTGCCAGTTGTAAAAAAACATTTTCTAAAACTCTACTATTGTATTAATATATAGAGCCAAGTATAATAATATTATGTAGTCTTATTTTATCATCCTAATTGTTTTTAGTTTTATTTTAATTTTACTTATTTTAGCCTACCAGAGGTTTTTCTGACTCTACAAGTAAAAAATACTACTATACATTTTAACACGGCAAGTACTAATGAATTTGTACGTCCGCCACTAATCTGTGTATCATGACACTAACAAGACGAATGGACAGTTTATAATTTTTTTAATATTCTCAAATATAATTCCTATTTATTTATTGTTTAATAATAATACGAAAAAAAAACATTTCAAGAACGGTAAGAAAAAGCTATCTTCTCACTTTCTCTGTCTGTCTTTATGTCCTTATGTAGGTTTAAATCTTTAAAACAACAAACAAAAGCAACGATTTTGATGCGTTTTTTTTTTAAAGATAGATTGAGTGATTCAAGAGGAAGGTATTTATGTATATAGCATGCAACGACTCGCTTGGGGCTTGCTAGTATATTCTAGAATATAAAAACAAATGGATAAAAGGATACCGAGGTCATACCGCTTGCTAAAACAGTTTATTGTTAACATTAATAATAATATATTTTAATGAAGGTATAGTCAAACAATTTTTATGTACACTTTTATTTCCTAACTGCTTGTAATGATGACAATTTTTAAATTTTATGATAGCAAGTATCAAATTTATTTGTATAACTATTTGTCATATGATTGTCAGTTCTATGTCAATTCTTAAATATTTGTCAAAAACTTCAAAAGTCAATTCGTAAATGTTTTGTGTGAACGTAGAGATGGAAATTAATAATATTTAATTAAAACAATTTATATAAACAAAAATGGGTAACGCAGACACAAAATTAAATTTTCGAAAAGCAGTCGTCCAATTAACATCTAAGTCTCAAGTAAATTTTCATTCCAACGCCTCCGCATTTGTAAAACATGATATGATATTGATTGAAGTATATTTTTCAGCCTGTAGATGCTGCAGATGATAGTTTCTGGGATCAATTTTGGTCAGAGAGCGTAACAAATGTACAAGATGTTTTTGCTTTGGTCCCGGGAGCAGAAATTCGAGCATTACGTGAAGAGTCCCCAAACAATCTGGCTACTCTTGTTTACAAAGCTGTTGAGAAAATGGTCAAAATAGTGGATAGCAGCTGTCGAACACAACGAGAACAACAGACTGGTAAGAGATAACTTTTTTTTATTTGCATAATAACTATGATCCATCAATTTCAAATTTCTTTACTGATAAGTATGTCAGTGTGCAATTATTGCTCTAAAGAAATATTTGACACTGTACTAGATTTTAAAAGTTACACAATTAATTTATATTTATTTATTTTTTCACTAACACCAATTACATTGTTCATGAATATAAAATAGCAATAAAACTTAATTTACTAGGAATTATAATTCTTTGTGTTGTACTTATACATTTTTTTATTTTGCAGCACTGAATTGTGCTCGACTATTAACCCGCCTTCTACCTTATATGCTTGAGGAACCAGAATGGCACAGTTTCTTTTGGTCATCTCTCCCTGCTGCAAGTGAAAATGAGTCTGTGCCTTTAGCTCAATCTTTGATAAATGCAATATGTGACCTCCTGTTTTGCCCGGACTTCACTGTTGTGAGTACTAAACGATCAGGACCTGAACGAGCTGAAGAGTTATCATCATTGGACAGCTGTGAATACATATGGGCAGGTGGTGTTGGGTTTGCTAGAAGTCCACCTCACTGTGCACAGCATGAGGCTGCTCGGGCTGAATTATTACGATTGCTCTTGACTTGTTGTAGTGAGACCATATACAGGCCTGCAGCACATGCTGCTACCCACCACAATAAATGGATAGCGTGAGTATAAGTTTTACACTTGGAAATAAATAATACTTTGTTACTTATTTAGTGCTGGGATAGTGGGATTAATATTAATTTTTTTTAACCTGTAATTTTAACATTATCAAGGTTTTTGAAAATGTGGTAAATCTTGCCCATATACTCATTAAAGTTATTTAGGTTTCTGATGGAGACCCATTGAGTTAAGTTATAGGCTACTATTATTTACTTGATTATAATAATAAATAGTAGCCTATATCTTTACCAAAGATCGAATTAAATCTGTGTTCATTACAATTGGTTTAATTGTATTAAAGAAGAAACAAAACTTAAGGAGATGTATGATGTATTTTATTGAAAGTATATATTTTATGCAGTAGGGATGAAACATTAAATTTTACAGTTAATTTTTAGGTACTTAACAAGTCCAGAAAACCGCCATGCCTTGCCTTTGTTCACTTCTCTTTTGAATACTGTCTGCTCATATGATCCAGTCGGACTGGGTCTGCCTTACAACCATTTGCTGTTTGCTGATACTTTGGAGCCATTAGTGGAGGTAAATTTTATTTTTTAACGTGTGAAAATCCTCATGGATATCCGCCACTTTCGGGGGAAAGCGACAGGTTATGTCGGACTCGTACCGACTAAAACCACACGACGACCGTCCCTACGCCTTCACGGGAACGAGATGGGGGCGCTTTCGCATTCTTCCACCTCGTCCCAGCGGTTTCGGCCCGGAGTGAACCGGGCCTCCTCCGCGCTGAAGAGGGGCTACTCCGGCCATCAGAGTTGCCCCTCAGGCGTGCTAGACCATGAAAACCAGAGGGAATCCCCCGATTCCCCCTGCGGTCCCGCTACGAAAAAGCTAACAGGCAGTTGCCCGCCTCCTAGCCCTTCCGCTTCGCCTGCGCTGGATCGGGTCAGAGTTGACAAAGTCCCCTCCGACCCTCTCCGCAGCCCTCTTTTACGAGAAATCGTAAAAGCAGGCCGCCATCACCCAGGCCGCTCCTCGCGTCCTTTCTTGTGTAAGAAGGGAGTTGAGAAGCAGCCGCAGCCTCGAACGGCCACAGAAGATAGGGAGGACGGCAACGACACACCGCATCTCCTCTTCCTCTGCGGCTCCACCGCCAACGCATCCCAGGATGCGCCCCCCTTCGGTCACGGAAGATAGGGTGCATGGCAACGACACACCGATACACCTCTCCTCCCGCGACCACTCCAGGCCTTGGGGGCCGGATGAATCCGGCCCCCGTAGCCCCACCACCCAGTCCGTTCCTCGCGGAGCGGCCTCCTCGGATCTCTCTTCGTTCACCGTGGTGGCTCAAGCCACTTTCACTAAGCCCCCTCACCACGACAAGGTGGAGATCCATCGAGGGGAAATAAAAGTTGCCTGCTCCAAATAGTGTCATCCATTAGGTCGGACAGTGTAACAGTGTCGTGTGATTTGACCTTGAATGATGACTGAGATTTTTCACAATTAACATGTTGATATTTAATTTAATTTGTGCATAGTATCGATAGAGTATATGAAGGTTAATTTTCTCAATTAAAGATATTTACCTTAAAATATTGCAGTAGTGATGTTTTAAAGATTCAAGTTGAAAAAATGTCACTATTATTTACATACAAAAAATACCTTAATAGCATTAAATCCACCACAAACTCCCTAAAAAACAATAATAAAAATCTCTGTACAAATAACACGAATTGATCTAACCCAAAATAAGTAAATTATACGTTTAAGAAAGCAAAGTAAGCAATTATATACATATTTGTATGTCAGTTATCGGTCCTAATACTTAAAATATACCATAATAAACTTATAAAACACCCAGTCCCGGAAAGATAGATGTCTATGGTCTTCACACAAATGCCTGCCCTCATCGGGAATCAAGCCCGGCGAACTGGTCGATTATATGCTATATGTTGTTATATTATGCTAACCTCTCGACCAACGTAGTGGCCAATGACAATAAAGTACACAAAATATCTTACTAATTTAACTGAGCCAAATGGCTATTAGGTAACCATATAACTTAGTTGCACTGATTCATAAAAGTTGTCTGATCCCAGCACCGGCGATCCATTAGCAAGGACAGTGTAACAATGTCGTACAGTTCGACTAATGCTGTAAAGAGTTAGTCGAAGTCGGCTCCGATGTTTGGAGTTGCTCGCTAAAGTTGATTAGGCAGCGTGAAAACATACAATACTGGATTCAATGATTTTAAACTTTACCGAACTATGCCATTCAAGTGAAACTTAGTTGTTAGTAGTTATAAGTAATCTTAGAATTAGTTGTTATTAAAATAGATTATATTTCAAACAATTCATAAGTTTATTTAGAATATAATTTTTTGAAACTAGTGTAAAGTTCATTAGTAACTTTATTATTTATTATTCGAACTTAAATTTTTTTTTATGTTATATGAACTTAAACTTTTTTTTAGTAACTAAATTATTATAATAATTTTATTCGTATATTGCTTAAAAAAGTACCTTCACGCCTATTATCATTGAAGGGGTAGTCAGAAGTGTGCTAGTACATTCACGACTCGTAAGTCCAGTAGATATACTAGAACACCCACGATTAGGCAAGTTTTCGAAATTTGCGAGGGAATTTCAAAAATACTACTTTTAAAGAATTAATTTTATTAATAAAAACTTGAATATTG
>DVZL01000709.1:0-21248 GCA_018236625.1 Lasaia peninsularis
ATGAAATGCTTATTCAGAAAAATCTGAAAAACATTTAAGAAAAGTTGCCCGACCCGGGAATTGAACCCGGGACCCCATGTAGCTAACGGTCTTAACAGGCGACACCTGTACCGTTACACCAAACCTTTTTAATTTAGTATAATATTATTTGACAAGTATCGTTTGTGCTTCGCGGTACGGGGACTCGCCGATCTCAGGGAATTTCGATTCGCTATTTTGAAATAAACGTTATTCGAGCTTTGAATACGCACGAATATGTTTCATCGCGGATTTTGATGTTATTATTAATTTTGTTATTTTTTCATTATCATTTTGTTACTGTTGTTAGTTTTGTTAATTATTTCCTTAATTTTATCTTTTTTGTTATTTGTTATTTGTGTATAATAGAATGGATGAATAATAATAATATCATAATTATTTATGTTTCTATCCGTATTTTTCTACGGATGCTTGCAGCAATTCCTTTACTAATAATTGATTAAATATTTAAAAAAATAATTACTTTTTTCCTTTGACCCAAATGTTGGAAACTTCTGAAGGTTTGTTTGCATAATTTATACCTTCTCGTGACAGATAGTATACATTTAATAAAACAAAATAAACAAGATAAATGCGACAAAAAATATGGAAATCACAAGAGAGAAAACACACAAGACGGCATTTTAATATTTTCTGTATCATTCGACACACCCTCTCACGGTGACAGGTCACAACTCGACTGATTGCATTGGTCCTAATTAGGACCAATTCACGGCACGCGTTTCGAACGCTGATGACGTATCTACCTCTTGTTTGTATATAAAATCATTGGATATACACAGTAATGAAACTCGATTTTCAATATTATAAAAAAACTCACAGTGGTAACATTCCCCGTGATATTGGCCACCATCGGGGCATATTGGTAGACCATCAGCTCATCGTACATCCTGGCTGCAGTGCAGACGAGCAAGCACGATGTGTACAGTATCACCAGTACTATAGGCTGGAACCATGGCTGCACACCTCTTGTCAAATCTATACTAGTTACGTCCAGTCTGAAACAAGTTCAAGAGTTCTTTGTAGAAAGACAAACTAGCAAATGATTTTCATATCTATACAAGTAAATAAAACTGGAGTGTGTGAAATAATCAAATAACCACTATTTACTAAATGCATATATATGTTTACAAGATACATATACGTACCAGAATTTTTGTCTGTCTGTCTGTCTCTAAAACGGGTAGTCCGATTTTTCCGGGACTTTCACTAGCAGACAGGTTTCAATGTATAAAATAAAATCTATACAAAAAAAATACATAGCCAAAAATTGTATTTTTTAGAATTTTTGCCTGTCGTTCTGTCTGTTTGTTTGTTTGTACCCGCTAATCTCTGAAACGGCTGGACGGATTTTCACGAGACTTTCACTTGCAGACAGTTAAGTCAGACGGCTTAGGCTACTTATATTTTAGAATTTTAATTTGTGAATGTATAAAAAAAATTATTAATTAAAAACGCGTACGAAGTTGCGGGCAAAGCTAGTTTTACATAATTCTAAAGCTATATTCATTTTATATCTTTTACTGTGTTATACGAGGGTTGTGCCAAAAGTCTTCAAAACTCACGCGTTTGTATGAATCAGGGTAATGAATGTGGAGGAAGTTAGGCAAGTATATAGGAATCATAAACAGGACTTGGCACTCGATACTCTCTTCCTACCTCACAAGGGATCAGCGTGAATATACATATTGTAACTCACATTTTTACAGAAATTAAAAATCTTAAATTATAAGAAAAAATTAAAGGGCTCCAAACTAAAGTTCCATTATTCTTATTATTTAAAACATTTTACTACATAATTGATTGTTCCCTAATAATATATAATAATACTAACTTGTGGCCCGCGGTTTCGTGCGCGTGGGTTGTAGTCGGTAAATATGTATATGTTATTCTGATTTATAAGCTAGTACCTGGGTGACCCAGCTTGACTCGGTGGTTCTTTTTTGTCAACGTCAGCGTTCGCCTACTTGAAACATTGCAATCTGACGGTAGGTCTACGAAACCGGAGTCAGTACTACCAAGTGCTACCAACAGAGTTGTATAGATGTCTTGATTTTTACAATTTCATAAGACAAAGATATACCTAGATTAATTTTTTACCCCCCAAAACCCCTACGTAGCAATTTTCAGTGAAATCGTTAGAACAGTTTCCAAGATCACTGATATAATAAATAAATATAAAAGAATTGCTCGTTGAAAAGTATCTAAAAGCTATATTAATGTTACACTTTGTGAATATCCGTTCAATAATTGTTGTGTGAAATAGGAAAAAACACAATACAAACTATCGCACTTATAATATAATTAGGATTAGTAAGTAAGATTTTGTTTACCTATCTAAAACTGACAATAAGCATAAAACGCAGAAGAAATAATATGTAGCGACATAAGGCATTGTTACTACTGCATGAAACGATAGGTGTCCAGCGTCCAAACTGTCAGAATAGCTGATGAGCAGTAGATGCATCAATGACAATCCTCCCAGTACACCATGACACGCAGGAGCACAGTTCCGCCACGCTTTTTGTACCGTCAATGCAACATCTAAAGGTGTGAAATCTCCCAACCTTAAAAAAGTTTTAGATAAAAGTTAGATTATTTAATAATTTCCCTGGAATAATAGATCATTGCGGCTTAGTTTTTAAAGGTTTGAACTATTTGCAAATTCGACAATTACAAAACCAAAATAACCATATCAATCATATAAAAATGGACAGGTAGATGTGCATATTTACCACCCACGATTAGCTGACGATATTAAAAACCACAATGTCATAAATAACAAGTCTGTCACCGTATTGGACACAAATTCAATCTGATAAAAAAAGTCATAGAACAAGTAGTCCTACCGGACACTACGAAAAAAGGATTTAAGATCATATTGCAAAGCTTAATTATAAAAATAAATTGAAAGTACGAAATTTTTAAAACCAGCTAATGGTTTTAAATGAACTAGATTGAACCGATTAACTATTTTCATCATATTTATTATATTATTTCAGGTCTTCCATTTTGGTAGCCCAAGTTCCAAATGCGCCAGGTACAAATGAGTTTTTCTGACTTAAGTACATTTTCTAAGTTGTCTTACGGTGGAGGTAAAATATTGTGCGAAAACTCAGTATGTTAAAGTTCATGTATGTGAATATGACCTAATCTAGGATTGGGCCATCTGTGTTCCAGAGGTCAAATGGCAGTCCCGTAAAACTGTTGCTCTGGTTATAGTTCTTTGAAAATAAGTGGTCCACCATCTTTGGTGTTGTGTCATATTGGCATTAATATTAAAAAACTTGCCTCTAAATATCCTAACATCCTCACAAATATTTAGTTTATTTATTATTTATACAATTCCCCAAGTAACTAAAGACGAATTTCTTAAAATTCCTCATTAGGCATGGCTGTATCGAAACAACCACTGTTCCTGCTTACACAGAAATGTTAATCTTTACAATAAAATATATTACGTGTAAACATCAATTTTAAAATAAATAAAGTAAATTGTAAATGTAAGCAATATTCAACATCATTTGTATATTCTACAAAAGATGTAATCACATTAGCTTACAGATGTTTAATTTAATGGTGGTAGAGTGCTGTGCAGCAACTCGCCCGGGTAGGGATCCATCGCCTTACCTATTCCTGCCACCATAATGACATTGTCGTGTTCAACATCTATGGTGTCTATAGGCCAAGGTTGTCTCTTACCATCAGTAGACCCGTGTGCCTGTTCGCTGTCTTATACTATTAAAAAAAAATTAATCAGAAAGTCGGCTATAATTAACTAGTTTACATACCTTAAATATCTATCTCCTTCTCTTGACTGTTGTGTTTCTAATATTTTATCTCTCGCAACTGCTCTAAAAGTTCCTCCACCTTGGAGATAAATTTTTTCAGGTCGTCTTGATCCGAAGGGATCAAGACGTTCATCATTTGGTGATGTTAAAGGAGATGGTGAAGAGAATGGATTATCTATGTACTGGTCATGATATGGAACATTTGCCTCCAAGCTTTCTAACATCGTTGAAAGATCTGTAGGGCGAGCTGTAATACCAAATTAAATACAATCAATATTTGAACATAAATCTAATTAGTTAAATTCAATGCTAACAGTTCATAATAGAACTCGAAGTTTCAGTTTTTCAGATGGGTCTCGTGATGGTAAGAAAACCCTGACCTATGGACACCTGGATGTTGTAGGTGCATGACTGTCTAAGGTCTGGCTGTTAAACTTTATGTGCAAGTGTAATAGCTACCCTATCCTCCAGACTAGTATATGACAATATCATTATGGCAGCAGGAATAACTAAGGCGCCTGGAGGGCCAGGCAGGTGGCCTAGTAGAGAGGCAGATGGTCTCTCATCTATGTGAACTCTAAAGATTAAATTAGTAGTAACAAATTACTTGAACTTACCATCAAGTTAACTCTTACCATTACATAAATTTGGAGTCTAGATACACAAGGAACATTTCTGAGTACAAAGATAAAATTGTTGAGACAAACTTGGATATGTTTACAGACAAATCTTTTCTCAAATTATTATAATGATCAGTAATAAATTATTCAAAATAGTTATAAAATAGTTGTATAACCACTAGTCAGTCATGCCAGGGTTTTGGGTAAAGTACAGGCATCTTAACCTTCAGACCTAACATGCACAAGTACCGACTACCCTACCCCTGATGGTTATACCCCTAATAGTTTGGTCTACCATACAAGTACATGTCTAAAACCACAAATTTGACAAGGTTTGAAGTTAGTTCTTAATAAGGACAGGTATTATAATGTAACAAAGAAATATCTGTGTAATCCAGTAATCCAATACAATCAACATTAGGCCTTAGGCATATTTATCCACTATTAAGTCACAAAAACTACTCACTTGCTTTTACAGCAGTCTTAGCTTTATTTCCAGTCTTGAATACTTTTGGGCTAACATCTCTACCATTTGCATGTGTCTCTTGTCGTTCCTCTCTTGTTTTCCTCCTAGTTTTTCTTGGCTTATTCCTTGTATCCTTTGGTGTGCCATTATTGTTATCAACATCATTAGCTTCAATCTCCAATTCACCGCTTAATGTAACTACTTCTTCTTTGTTGTATTCTTTCAAATAGTCATCAACCTAAAATATCATATAGTTATGGGGGATTCAAAAATAAAATACTGTCACGTCTATATTTTGGAAGAGATAGACAGACTTATGCTCCCATAATTAACTGACAATATTAGGTTCCATTATATGATAGATAGCGAGTCCGTTGTCATAAAAATAAATAGGTAGCTATTTTAATAGGTAGCTAAATATTGTCACGTTTATAACCCGAAAAGGCAGAACAAGCAAAGCATTGATGGTTTTTGTGACAGGTGGCAAGTTCATCACCACATCGGGCACATACCCAATTACAGGCAATGTTATGTTTTTCATGTAAACTGAAAACACATGGTCAGTGTCAAATTCAGATATTGACTATGCTCGCCCAGAGATGATGGTGAGAAGGTATTATAAAAAAAATTAACAGGTGATTATGTAATTAAATAACATTTACATAAAAAGCATATTATGTGTATGAATCCACATTGTGTAGTTAATGTGCTCTAAGACTTGCCTAAAATCTGCTTGAATTTGGAACCTAACAGAGTAGAAAATATTTTATTTCACATAGACCATAGCAGCAGTTCTTGTGACCAGTTTATATAACTAATTCTAAAATTCACAATGATGTCGAGAACTACTTTAACTTCTAAGATTAAGGAGAAACGGATTTTCTGATAATAAGATGTTTTCATCATATGACAACGAAGATTATAACAGTTTGAAGCTTATGTTAGATCTCTTGACAAGTAATTGAACTCTTTAAATTAAATAATACAACAATGACAAGTATAGACATAACAATTGCAGGAAAAATTTAAAAAATCAGGGCAAGTTATTGTAAAACCCTATCACCTAATCTACAGTAAATTAATAATTATATTTATGAAGACTTGACCATTCTTACAACAATCACATCTCGACAACTAGAAAAAGAGGTATATTTATAATAAGGGATATCCAATCCAAGATGCAGTGACAGCAAATATTTGCATTTTTTGGAAAAATATTTGTTTGTTAGTGGCCTGGAGAACTGATTATAGACAGAACCTTCATACAACAATTATTGACCTGTAATCTCTTGCTTTTGACTGTCTGCACTACTGATACTCATGATATATTGTCGTGTACCGGTCTGAAAGGTCGGGTAGTCTGTGGAGTAGCACATCAGGACTAACTACCCAACCACAAGATAGCGACGCACCTACAATATCTATGGTGTCTATTTGTCATGGTTCTCTTACCATCAGGAGACACATCTCTTTTTTACTGTCTTATCCTATTAAAAAAACCATCAGAATCTGAAAAAACACTGTTAAGCTTTTAATTAAAGTTACTAAATCAGAGGGTAACATATCACCTCACTCCATAAATACAATAGTCAAATCTTGAATTAAAATATTACCTTTTCTAATGCTATAAGACTAGAACCCGGTACTTCAAAATCGTGAAGATCTCTGTCTCTATGTCGAGATGAATGTCTTTTCTTTTTTCGATAAGAAGGGCTTCTTTTCTCCCGGTGTCCACTGGATGGTCTTGATAAGGTTTTCATAAATTTTTCATCCAAACCATTAGGGTCATGTGAATAGAATACAAATGAAGGGTTCTTATCCGACTTTTTTATTTCTTTCTCCACAAAGCCCAATATTCCCATTTTTATCTGATCATGTATAGGCAATTCCGCGTCTAAAGATTCTTGTTCGGATGTCACCCACTGTTCACGAACTTTAGATTTTTCAGGAATTTCTGAATTATTCAACTCCTCCTCATGTGCGTGACCATTTGAAAGCTTCCGAGAACCAGACCGACTTCTGGGTTTGTCTTTATTCTTTTGCTTTGGTGACGGAGATCTCGCGCTCGTATGTACTTCCACAACCTCATCTTTATCGCTACTTTTTCCTGGCTTCATTATTAAGCCTTTAATCACTATTTTTCAGCCTTTTTTTTACTTAGTCCACTGAGTCTATGCAAAGTTTAAAAGTAATACATAGCTTTATGAAGAGTTATAAAAATAATAAATAATTTTAGCGATTTATATGTATGATTATTTCAAGACATGTTTGTGCCCTTTTGGTGGTATTTACTATTAAATTAATATTATTTACACCCACGAACTGCGATAAAAACAAAGGAGTTTAAAATGTCAAATGTCATGTCAATTTGTGATGACGTCAATGGTGACGTCAGAACACGATGTGATACGTTTCGGTGGACGCATTGTTTGGAGTAGGTAAAACAGAATAGTTAAATCACGAAGAGGAATAAAAGCATAAAAATACAGAAAAAAGAAAAAAGTAAAACTATCGTTCACTTAACATATTTTCTATACTTCTACAATGTTTGCCCAGTTTTTGGTAATAGTAATTGTAAATATTAACTTGGTTATTCTTTGTTCAAGATTTTCCCACCGTAACGCGAGAGTGGCGCTAGTGTAATCAAACTTCGTTGTAAATTGTAATAGCTATCGCCAAATTTTTAGAAAATTTTAGTTGAAATGTAAAAATGTTGGAAATTAATCCTGTATATACATTTCTCAGAAAGTATATTGGTACTTGGTATATCGCTCTGCCATATACGAACTGCCTAGTCTATTTAATATATATAATAATGCAACTGTGTTTTTTCCCACAAAACTATGTTATCTACTTACACATTTTCTTGACGTAGAACCCAACTTATTAGGCACATCCTTAAGCACACTTCAGTAGGTACCCGATCAAGTCATTATACCACGGCCATTCTAATATTATTATGTTTGTTAGTTCTTGTGTAATCAAATTAAGAAAGGATTAGTAGGTATTTGTGAAAGTTAAACAAAATCAAAATTATAATTATTTCGCCAATTCTTCTTATTTTGTCCTAGCTTTATCCCTTTTCTAAATCAGAAATAATGATAATCAGTTACCTAACATAGGAAATTTCGACAAGCGCTCCAAACCTCTGCAATCCAGTAGGGAAATCAGGTTCAAGCCTTTAAGACAAATTTGAAAATACGAGTCTAGGTTTCCTTACGATCATGAAATAAGATTTCCTTTATTGTAAGAGCACTTCGAAAATGTGCTTAAGTTCGAAAATCTTATTGGTACATGGCGAGATTCGAACCTGGACTACCGGAATGGAAATTCAAAGTGGGAGCCAATAGGAGGATGAAATCTCGAAAATGGTTTCAACCATTACCATCAAATCGGGAGCTAGATTATTTCTAGATATTAATTTATCATTAGTAATCTAGATCGACAAATAAAGCAAAATAATTTATATCTAATAAATACTGGTGGAGTCGTACCAGTTGGCGACTGGGCAGGAATCACAATTTTGGAATGCAGCCGACCTTTAGGCAACGCCTTGTCTCTGTCTAAGACATAAGATTATGACGGTGGCATTGGGCACGCCTTTGTTTACTACAATTCCTTGCTATTAAATACCATTTTGAAGTGTAGCATTGAGGATTTTTCCTGATATTATTACGTAAGTACTTAACTCTGTTGTGTGCTGGTATGGAGGGTTGGGTAGGCGCTAGACTTACTCACCCAAGAGACTAAACCCTTGCCTCAGAGCCATGTTTAATGAAATACACGTTCTTATAACCCGAAGCTCCATTTTTTGTTTGCTGTTTCATAAAAAAAAAGTTTTTTTTTCACTGTCAAACAATACAAAAAAGAAGAAGTTACAGTACAGCGTTCTTTTATTGTTTTCACTTCCATCTGAAGTCTCTATATTTTTAATTTAAGTAGGTAGTTATTTTTTAATATATTGTCTACTTTGATAAACCCTTGTCGTGGTCTTCTCAAATCATGGCGATAAATAAATTAGTGTTCGCTGCGTGGAGCAATTGCTTACCTATTCCTTAAAAATAACTTTATCAGAATCTGTACTGTTGTCTATTATTGGTTATGCCAATGTTCGTTATTTTAACATAACTAATGAGCAACTTGACAGACTTGAGCGTCTCTAAAACTTGTGCATCTGATTTATTTTGGAACTTACGAGTCGTGGATATACTAGCACACCTCTGCCTACAGCTTCTGGGATAATAGGCGTAAAGGTACTTTTTTTAAAAGCCCATCATCAGGAATCATTATAAATTTTCATATAGTAATAGTATGTGTATACCTATACTTATATATTTAAGTTGGTAGGTAGGTATATTAAGATGTATCTTATGTGTGTTTATTTTATTACTTTTTCTAAATATTATATTATGTTAGTGTTTTGTATAGACTGTTCGCACCTATGCCCTAATTTGTACAAACTGTTTCCACGTCTTTGTTTAGCGAGGGTTGTCAGCTGGCAGAGATCGGTAGTTAGCGATAAGACCGCCTTTGCAATTACCAATTAATATCATAAGCCTGTTTATTAGAAGAATAACATTATGTTCTTCAAAATGAATGTGTATTGGTGTGCAATAAAGTTTTCATTCATTCATTTATCTTTTCTTTTCTTTTCTTCTCTCTTTTCAACTAAGTGCTTAAGTTAGCTCTTAGCATTAAGCTTAGTTATAAAGCGAACATACTACCTAACCCCATCAACACTTAAATCTTTCACTCACAGCTTAGTTTCGATGAGAAATTCATAATTTCTTACTTACTGGCAAAATATCTTACTTTTTAATATTTATTATTAATCGTTTTCGCTTTACACTTGGACCATACACACAATATTATTGTATCAAATACTAAACGACGAAAAAGGCGGTAATTATTGTAAAATATTAAAATGAATTCAAGGATTGTGTGAGAATTAGCATAAAATGTCATAATTATATATTGTTAGTGGACGATAGTAATACGAATACGAATTATCGATGACTATTAGTGTACTAACGACGATAGTTAACATAAATTAGACGATCAACTAATTCGCCTAACTTAATAAACTAAAACATTAAAGTTACCTTCAACATTTTTAATTGTTGTAAAAGCGAATTATCGGTATTCGAGGGTTCGGTCAAGTAGGAAGAATGAAAGTAGAATGAATGAAAATTGACAAAACAAATATACAATGCGAATGGGGATGATTGTTGGTACCCAGGGAAACCTAGGTTGACATTCTACGATCAAATAGCTCGCGTGTTATCCGAGGGTGATGTCAAGAGCCTTTTTCATTAACTGGCGTGTGTGTATGAGAAGAGTAAAGAATGTGGAGGAAGCCAGGCAAATATGTAGCCTGGACCAATTCTGACGGGACTTTCACTGGCAGACAGCTGATGTAATAAGGTTAGGCTTGCGCTACTTTTATTTAAGAATTTTATTTTAGAAGAATACAAAATAAATTATTTAAATAAAAACGCAGACGAAGTCGCAGGCAAAGCAAGTTTTAAATAAAATGCTACCGAGATGAGATCATATGGGTATCAAAAAGTAGAATATCACGTAGGTAGAGCTTTAAAATCTAAACGCTCTATCTCTACAATCCCTTCACAAACTCTACTTACTCTACTTTATTAAAATATGTAGTTTATCTGTTATTGTAAAAATAACTAAATATTAAAAAGGGTATAATTAACGTTGAATACTTTTTCATACCCCATCTGTAAATTATGTGTTATATATGTGCAAGTCTACCAGCTACCCTCCCCTCCATAACGGAACACGACATTTATTATGGCGGCGGAATAGGTAAGACGGTGGATTTCTACCCAGGCGATTTGTGCAGCAACATTCTACCACCAGTAACCATGTTAAAGACGGCCCAGTTAACCTATGCTCGCTTCTAACGATGCCCGGTAGGGAGGCAGATCGTGTATTCCACACAGGAAATATTTGATAATGTTTGAAAAAAACATGTGTTGTTTTCATTTAAAATAGAAAAATTTGGCTTAGTTTTTTGGGTTTGGACTGTACTTGAAAACAATGATAAATCTCATGCAAGATGACATTGCTCCTAAATATTACATTTGCAACGAAGCATGTCTTATATGCAAATGATTTTGGTTCAAATTGCGTCAGATTGCGCAAAAATGACGTCAGCACCGACCAACGTCGAAATTCTTGTGGTGAAAGTCAGTTGCGTTGGTCTGAGACAGTTTTGAAAGGGAAGGGGAAGATACTTGGACCACAGACATGCGTTTAGTTGGTGTTTGACACTTCAATTAGATAACTGCTAATGCTTAGCTCTTAGCAATTAGTTGAAAACACAGAAAATAATTGGCAATCAAATTCAAAATGACATGAAATGACAAACGTTCAAAATTTGATGGCGTTTTTTATTTTTTACTAGCTGTTCTCGCGACTTCATCCGCGACTGAATAAACAAGTGGCCTTAGTTACCTACTTATTATAATATATATATCAGCTACCCGCCAATGAAAGTCCCACGCCAAAATCGGTCCAGCCATTTCACAGATTAGCAAGTACAAAAAGACTGACAAAAATTCTAAAAAATGTTGTTTTGGTATATCTACCTTGTAAATATACATATGTACTTAGTAAATAGCGGTTATTTTAATATTGCATACAGACACTCTAATTTTATTTATTTGTATAGATAAAATGATTGTATCAGTTTGTTAAATTAAAATAACCGCATTATACAGAATGCATTTGTATATACAGAACATTGGTATAGCAAAATAACATTTTTCAGAAGGCTGGCAGGTAACTGATATAATAAGTAACTAAGGCTATTTTTTTTCTTTAAGCGCAGATGAAGTCCCAAGCACAACTAGTTAAAAATGAAAAACGCCATATTTTTTTATGGGATAAGACAGCGAACAGGCACACGGGTCTCCTGATGGTAAGAGACAACCAAGGTTCAGGGGCGAGCACTCCATGGAGACACATAAGTGTTTACGCTTTGAGACAGGATGTGTTCTGATATATCTAATTAAACTCCAATATTTCATTATCATGATCACATCAATCTATGAAACTAAATAAAAAAGTTAAAAATCTATAAAATATTTTTTTTGTAACCGAATACTCCGCTGCATACCCAGCGTCATAATCCTGTGCACGCCGCTGCCGGGCCTATAGACACCATAGATGTTGTAGGTACGTCACTATCTGTAATCGGGCTGTTAGACCTTATGTGCAAAATCTATCAGCTACCCTACCCTCCGAACTGGAACACGACAATCTAATTTGTGATACAACAAAACTTACGATTTGGAAAAAAATTACGAGATAGCCTTTAATTAATACACATCTGCATTTAATAAACAGACAATCCAATTTTATTTATTTGTATAGATTAAATTTAAACGTGAACAAAATTGCGGGCACAGCTAGTATTAAATTAGATAGATTGTACTTAGACTATATGTCTAGCCATTAGATTTAGTGTATAGTGATTTGGTATTTACTAAATACCATTGAAATGCCAGCGTTGTACCAATTGCTTCACAAATATGCCACAAAATAGTATTAGAAGGTCAAATGGCAAATACTTTGTTTAAACTAATATCACTTGATAAAGTTGATGAAATCTATCAGAAATATAAAAACTATAATAGGGAAAATGGACATAGCTTGAGGGTTTGAGCCTTGGTGATCTAGTGACCCGCTCTTAGAAATTCAATGTCTAAGTTCGAGTCCCGCCATATACCAATGAGTTATTCTAACTTAAGTTTAACATCTAGAGGAAACCCAGATTAGGAATTCGAATTAGGATTGGCACTAGTTCCCCTTTTGGTTTGCAGAAATTAGCTCTGTATAAAATCTGGGATCTTTGTCATATATCCTTGACCCCGATATTATCTGAGATAAAACGAGATAAGACTAGGTTAGAAAGAGAGGAAAAATGGAAATGAACTTTCTTCAACATGAAATTCAGTCACTGGCAAAATCAAGCTACGCGATCAGTCGTATGAGAAACCTTACGATGTAGTTGGTGTGTAATCTATATGATTCTGAGTGTAATTGAAAATCTACTCTCCTGACTGTCATAGTCAGGAGGCTAGATTTTCACAACCATAGTCCGCTCGTGAGCACGACCAAGAGAACTGGGTTGAAACAAATACGTAACTAAAATTAGTATGTCGACTCACTGCTTCGACCCGTTTTTTGTATAATTAGTAAATGCATGCAGTTGTTAGGGTTCCGTACCGTAAGGAACCCTATTACTAAGACTCCGACTGTTAGCACCAGACTGTATCTCTTGAGCCGCGAAAGCTAGAAAGTTGAAATTTTTACAGATGATGTGATTCTATCGCCGCTATAATATCGATAATATAAACCCAAAAAAAACGTATTTTTTTGGGTTTATAGATAATGGTACAGAACCCTTCGTGCGCGAGTCCCACTTGTTATTGGTCGATTTTTTATAATTATTAAATTTCGTGAACATATGGGTTAAAATAATTCAATTTTGCTGTCATTTTGTATAATTTGGTTTGTAAATTAGTGTATCGTGTATGTTATAATGTGTGTCTAAATGCCGTCAAATATAACTATATATATGGTCAGGTTAAAAATCGGATCATATCATCTTATTTTTTGAATGAAAAATGAATTATTTTTGACTAATGATTAGTTACTTACGCCCATCACAAAAATCTATATTGCAGACGTAGCAATACTCAATATACAGGGTCCAAATAACTTGACCTTTGAACGTGTAGGGTTTAACTGGCTTAAGGGTTTTTGTAAAGATCGGTAGAACGGTCCTAGGGTAGTAGCATTAGAAAGTCTAGAATCACATATTAATGCCATAGATATTATAGGTGCGTCGCTGTCCTATGGTCGCGCTGTTAGGCTTGATGTGCAGGCCAAAGTATACTCCTGAGTACCATTTTCCGGTGATAAGAGACAACCGTGGACAAAACACACAATAGATGTTGTGGGTGCGTTGCTGCCCTGTAGTCTAGCTGTTAAACCCTATGTGTATGTATACCAGCCACCTTACCCTCCGGACCGGAACACGATCATATCATTATGGCGTCCTGAATTACCTATTCCAATTGTCATAATGACATTGTCGGTAAGGCGGTAATAGGTAAGGCGGCGGATCCCTACCCGGGCGAGTTGCTGCACAGCACTCTACCACCAGTGGTCATGTTGGTAGTGACTCAGTTAACCTATGCTCACCTCTTACGAACTGCAGGCAGATGGTCTATTGCACAAAAGGGATCCAGACCAAAATGAGGAAAAAGCTCACTTTATATATAAAGTTATATAAATTAAAAAAAGTAAATATCGTCACGCCCATATTTTTTTTTTATAGTATACGAACAGCGAACAGGCACATGGGTCTCCTGATGGTAAGAGACAACCGGGGCTTATAGACACCATAGATGTTGTAGGTGCGCCGCTGCCCTGTGGTCGGGCTGTTAGACCTTATGTGCAAGTCCACCGGCTACCTTACCCTCCGGACCGGAACACGACAATGTCATTATGGCGGCAGGAATAGGTATCCCGAAAAGGTAGGCAGAGGTACATATGCACCCACGATTAGCCAACCACATTAGGTCTCATGATGATACAGGTGGCAAGTCCGACACCATATCAGGCGCAAATCTCGGGTTTCTTCACGATGTTTTTCATCACAGTAAGAGCACTCAGAAAATTTATCTATTTCAGCTAGAAAAACTCATTGGTACATGGTGAATTTTGAACCCGGACTACTAAATTTAAAGCCCTTACCACTATGTCACCAATGCCGAAATGTTTTAACAGCTTTAACATGGAAAAATGTTCTTCGAAACAGTAATTTGAGATTTGAAAAAATCGCCATATGGCCACCATTCCGATCCGATGGTAGTTCTTGCTATATGTGAATAATGTATCTTATTCAGTACTTCTCGTTAGTATATGGCATCGTGATATTTTATTTTAAATCACAAGTTGTAGTTAAAATAAAAGAGACGAAATCTTAAAATGGCCATTTATTATTTAATTATCATAAAAGGTACAAGATTCATATAATCTACATTAGTTTGGTCTATATTATAACCGACGCTAACTGCGCCTTAAATCATTATTCCCAAGACACCAACACCACCTTAACTACATTTTTACAATTACTCTACCGGCGGGCTCTTAAAATTGATTTTGTCCCGAATAAATTCAAAACGGCAATATCTATTTGGCACAAAATTTATTCACTTTTTTTCTTAAACTACCGCCATTTCTAAACCTAAATTGCATGAGTCCCACGATAATGTATCATTTGAATCTCTACTAGTTTAAAATAAGTACGATAACAATGTTTATAAATAAACAATGATCTGTATCTAGCTAAATAATGATTTCCATAAAGCTATTATGTACAACTTAACCTAAAAGTTCATAGAACGTACTAGAAATATATCATAGATATATGGGATAACCATTACCAACTTTCGACGTACGATCTAAAACCAACATGGTTATTAACCGCCATCTATTCGTCGGTACAAAAAACTTAAAACTAATACAAAATAATCCATCCATTGGAATTCTAGAGAAAATTACCTTTCTCGAATTTCATGGAGGATGTTATTAGTGATAACTGATCAACTCGTGACGTTACTTCGTCGAAAAACGAGATGTGTATCATTGGTCAACTGCGTGGTCTTTTGGGCAAGCTGCAAAAGACCACCAGTTCTCGCGTGTCCGCCTTACCGCGGCTTCGCACTTCTATTTACAATAAATATTTACAATTACATTAATATATAACTTATAATGAGTATGGATGACAAAACTGATAGACGAGCCTTTGACTTCTTTCAGTTTTCTTCATGATGCCCTTCTTGTAGTATTGTCTGATACTCCTTGAGAGTTTGTCATAGTTCATTGCCGGTCGATTTTTTCTTTTCCCCCACAGCCTTGCTACTCGGACTGAATCCTCAATTTTGAAAACACCGTTACCTGCGGACAACACTTGAATTTAATATCACTGTAGAGAACGTATGTTAATAGTGGTATTGTTTTTGCGAACGTACGATGCTTTTATATTATATGATAAGGTAATGTCTTCTAACGAGGTCAAAAAACACGTCGAGTAAAAAACAAGGTTTCGAGTTCGATTTTCGAATCTCCTAAGGCTGCAAAGAATAAGTCCTACGTCTAAGGTTTTGGTAATCAAAAATAGAAACAGACAAACTAGTACTAAGGTGCCTTATTCAAAAGGTAAAAATGGGACCATTATTAACCATTATTGTTCATATGTCCGTCTGTCACGAGGATGTATCTCATGAAATGAAACGAAATTAAATTTATTTATTTGCCGAATATGTGTGTTACAAGTTGTTACAAAGTAAAGTTTTTAATTATACCAACATATTCTACCACAATGTGGTGTGCAAATATTTTAAAACATAAATCATATTTATTTATATGATTTATGTTTTAAACAATATATTAAGTACTATAATTATCTTATTATCTATAAACATGACATAAACATCTATAAACATTACAGCTAAACAGTTGAAATTTTCAATTTTCAACAAGTACTAAAAACAGAAAAAAATACAAATTGAAATGAGGCTCCGATGTAACTAAATGTAATTTATTCGCTGTTTTAATAGTTAATGGTACGGATCCCTTTGTGGACGAGTTCGACTCGCATTTGGATAGTTCTTTATCTGTTTATTACACGATGATTCGTAATTCTAAAATAATATAAATCCTTACTAATATTATAAATGCAAAAGTGACTCCGTCTGTCTGTTACGCTTTCACGTCTAAACCACTGAATCGATTTTTATGAAATTTATACAGAAATCGAGTGGACCTTGAGGGAAAAGTTTGCCAAATTTTTTAACCCGTATACATTAAAAATCCAATCGAACCAATTACTATCATAAGTCGAAAAAGATTCTATTCTTTGAGAATTATCAGTTAAAATAATTAACGCAAGTGAAGCTGAGGGAGGAAACCCAGTTTTACAATAACGTATTTATTTTTTTATAATCCTAAAATTAAACGATAATAAAAATGAACTCGTTTTTTTTACGTTTAAAATAACATACATATCTTTAAAGTTGATTACTCAAGTTAATTCTCGGCAACAATAACCAAACCTAACAAGCTTATTCTATATTCGTGACCATATCTCAAACCGTCTATAATCAATTCGAATTGGATTAAAATAATGCCTCCAAGACATAAATAGCCACAGGAACAAAAGACCAACGGAATCAATAACCAAACCCAACGTGAACCAGTCACGAAGCATTAAACTAACCTTTATATTTAACCGAGTACATAACAGATGGTAAGTAAATGGCTGGTTCACCTTGGTTTGAGAATGTCACTTCGGATTTCCAAGTAGATACAAAACACCAACAGACATACAATATTTAGATTTATTACATACAATAATCTAGTTGTACGACCTAAATACATAAAGTTTTACAACTTGTGATTATTTATTACTAGCGACCCGCCCCGGCTTTGCACGGGTATACTAACATGTTATATACATAAAAACCTTCCTCTTGAATCACTCTATCTATTAAAAAAAACACATCAAATTCCGTTGCTTAGTTTTAAAGATTTAAGCATACAGACATAGACATAGACATAGGGACAGACAGACACAGTGACTTTGTTTTTTAATATGTAGTGATGACAGATGCCATAGACATTTAGATTTTATTCCTATTATTTTTTCTTTCCTTTCGTACTTATCAGACAGGCTAAGACCAAAACAACATTTTTTAGATTTTTTCTCTGTCAGTTTGTACCCACTAATCTCTGGAGTGGCTGAACCGATTTTGACGGGACTTTCACTGGCAGACAGCTAATTTAATAAGGAACGGCTTAGGCTACTTTTATTTTATAATTTTATGCTATAAATGTGTAAAATAAAATAATTAAATAAAAGCGCGGACGAAGTCGCAGGCACAGCTAGCTAGTAGTTTAACAATTGCTATTAAAAATGTAACATTGAATCATAAATAAGACCTTTTAAATGAAATAAAGTTAAATTTGTTACTGAAAAAATTAAAATACAAGTATATCGATTCAGATTTCATTAACAGAAGACTACTAACAGTAATTGAAAGACGTACTTTAGTGATGTACTACGTATAATACTATTAATTAATCTATCGATTATGTAATCGGTACCCATAATTGATTTCATAATTAGTAGCTCGTGATTGATTATCTATATAGGCTACACCACTATTAACGTCTCAAAACTATTTAGTAAAGACAAGTTAAAACTACATTTTTAAAATAAAAAACCGGACGTGGCCTTTAACTCGATATTATGGTATAAAAATCGGTCAAATGCGAGTCGGAAACGCGCGTCAAGGGTTCCGGACTATTATCTGTGAGATTGAAAAAAAAAATCTTTGCCTGATTCCGTTTCTATGACAGATGATAACAAGATCGACTACCTAATCTGGGGGATTTGACAAGTGTGCCGCCTTTTACAGGGCGTTTCCACTTGCTTCTACTCGGTTCTCCTACTGATAGGAGCACAAGGATCAACATGTCCTTATGCTCCTACCAGTTAGACATCTTCCTGCTCCTACAAATGGACAGTCACGTACAATGAATATAATTACTAATATTACGAGGAAACGAGTCTATAGAAACATTGTACACAGTAATGGTATATAGGTGTAAATGTTAATGCATCTTGTTATCGGGCTCTTTGGGGTATTTGCTCCAAAATACGCTTCATAAAAATATATTGTATATTATATATCCTTTGCGCTTGTTGAAACTTCATTTTGTGTGATTAAATTTTAACAAACACTTGCACTGTTTCACTAATTTTTTTTTTATGTAATAGCCGACCGGTTTCGCTTTATTACAGCATCTTCAGGGCTATGTTATTAAATACAAAGTTATAGTACTATAGTAGTATAGTTAAATAGCCCTTTTTGGGTTTTTAATACCCGTTTCCTCTTAATGATATTAGAAATTAATAAGTGACAATATTCATTGTACGTGACTGTCCATTAGTAGGGGCAATAGGATATGTTCATCCTTATGATTCAACTGGTAGGAGCAAAAGGACATGTTGGTCCTCGTGCTCCCACCAATAGGAGAACTGAGTAGGAGCAAGTGAAAACACCGCTGAAAACACTTAAAATTATAAAAACTTATAGAATAAAAATATGTACGTATTGAAATAATGCATAATTAAATTAACTAACATTAGCAAAAATAAAACTTATTACCTTCTGGTAGTTGTACAATAACTGGAGCAGTGGCGCCACTAGTATTTTGCCTTTCTGCTCTTACCACCAAATATATTTGTCGATTAGTCAATATTTCTTCTGATAGTGGAGTTTTCACTGATATACCAATATCATTGCCATTATCTGTGTTCAGTTCGAAATAAATAGAATAGGCTGAAATATACATTAATTATATGAATAAAATTTACACAAATTGATCTAAACCCAAAGTAAGAAAATTGTACGATCGTATTATGATTGTTATTTAACGGTAATAATAAATGAAATACTCATATTATATGTGGTTACCAGAATAAATTTAAAAAACAGCCAGATCCGGAAATACAATCATTTATAATATATATAACAGTACACCACATACATTTCTGTCCCCTTCGGGGATCAAATCTGGGCTTTATGATTTATCAAGGCACTAAGCGAGTACTCTAATCCTGAACAATGCAAATTGATTTAATTCCAAAGTAAGCAAATTTAAAATTATAATATACTTTGGTTGTGGATATCAGTGGTACTAAATGATAAAAACATTGAGATAGATACCGGGATGAATAAAAATAAATAAATATGAGACCCGGAATTATTGGAATCACCATTCTTCTAATTTGTATATTTTACACAAATGTCTATCTCTGCCGGGAATCTAACCCGAGCCTCTTATTTGATTGATTGATTGTTTGATTCATTCATTCGTTCATTCATTCAAAGAAGAGTAATTCAATCAATAAAATACAAATATATGGACACGGTAGCAACTGGGGAAAATATTTGAAAAAATAAATCCTTTTTTTATTAAGTAAGTATATAATATTTTATAGATATTAAATTAACAATTTTCCGATAAGTGCGCTGCCAACGTTTACACACTCAACAATTTTCGTAACGTTATTTAAATGTTTAAATGATACCCATAAAAACTTAACAGTGTTATTTCCAGATGTCGGTAGTAAAAGTTAAAGTACCTATTCTTTTCTACTGTTAATAACAAAAAGGCACTTACGGTAATCAATGACAAAATCAACTTCTTCATCGTATCCTTGACGTAAATAAATAGTTTCGTCCAAGTGTATCTCATGGTCACTTGTGTACGAAGCTAAATAAAATGGTTGTGAAAACACTGGTTCATCGGGGATTTTAAAATCATTACTGGCGACAATTGTAATGGTCCCGTAAGACGTGCGTCGGGGATCACCCGTCAGATCTACATCCTGGAAAATATATTTAATAGGTATGTCATAAAGATTATACTTAGAATTGAGAAATACAATAATATTTAAAATAAGCAAAGAAATTTCTAAATTTCTAATAATTTCAATTCTTAAATGAATTCTATCTCTTAGATAAATAAACTAATATTATGTAAATTTGTAATTAGCTAATAGTTATGTTTATATATTACATGTCTTGTCAGTCAATATCGTTGTCGGCAATTGTTTTTTACCATAACGGGATCACCAATGTTTCAAAAACGGCTTGTTCATTATGCTCCGACAACGTTTTTTAACAATGGTTGTTGAACAACAGTGTCAATACTAGTTATGATACATTCATCATCTCGTTCGGAGAATGCGATGGATATACTTTTTTTAATTATTACTTTTATATTTTTTGTGATAAGGTTGTTTTAATATAAAAATGTTTATACACATATCTTAACGCCACATTTCTTGCGTCGTAAGCAGAGGGAATTGATTGTCAACTGTCTCAATTTCTCCATATTCATTACTTTCTAGCTGCAACCACGTGGGTTTTGGAGAATCTTGACGTCACCCTTGGATAGCACACATGCTATTTGGTCGTGGAATATCAATCTAGGTCTCCTTGGATACTTTGTATATTTATTTTTTTATACTTACTTCTTTCATATTTCCATAATATAACCTAACGAAATAATAGGGAATATGCATGTGATTTAGATATGGCCGAAAAAAATAACGTGTAATCTATAATGCTGAAGAAATATACCAACATAAATATTTTTGCCAATATTTAAGTTTTTATTAATAAAATTAATTCTTTAAAAGTAGTATTTTTGAAATTCCCT
>DVZL01000710.1:0-21242 GCA_018236625.1 Lasaia peninsularis
AACATTTAAGAAAAGTTGCCCGACCTGGGAATTGAACCCGGGACCCCACGTGGCTAACGGTCTTAACAGGCGACACCCGTACCGTTTCATTTTACATGAAAATTAGTATTTATATTTAATGCTATTTGTTAATTGCAAAAAATAAGAGCTGTTTTTTTTATTCAATGTACTAATTTATATATGTACTAATTTATATTTATATCAGATGGCGCTGCTTTAGAAAGTTAACCATTTAATAACAGATGGCGCTCCAAAGCAATGTTGTCATCCGAGTGAAGTTCGTTTGCAAGCATGAAGTTAAAGGTACTATTTGAAAAATACATTACTAATAAACACCTGTTTTATAAAGTTTCACAGAGTTGAAGAAGTCAAAACAAGCCGACCTTACGAAATAAAGATAGCCAGCTTTTGAGAATGAAATAGATTTTGTGTTTTTATTTGGTGGTATGGTGCTGTGCAGCAACTCGCACGGGTAGAGATCCACCGCTTTCCTTATTCCTGCTGCCATAGTGACATTGTCATGTTTCGTTGCGGAGGGTAGGGGGTAGGTGGTAGACTAACATCCTGAATACAGACAATAACACACCTACACTACTACTATGCTGTCTATAGGCCACGGTTGTCTATTACTAACAATCTTATCCCATAAAAAAACGCGGTAATTTCCTTAGGATTACAAACCGGTATCACGATATTATTTATACAAATGTCTAAGTTTAATTCTTTAAAACACATGTATAAATAAATAAAGAAATTATCGTCACGCTCATCTGATCGAAGGTGAACAAGAAATACATACCTCCTTATGCATCAACAATTAGCCGACGACGTTAGCTCCTATGATGTGACAGCTGTAGGCAATTGCGTCGCAAAATCCAATCCCTGACAACGTTGTTTTTTAAACGAAAAAAAAAACATAAAAACACGTTGCGCCATTTGGGAATCGAACATAGGAACACGTGCATCAAAGTTGGACACCGACAACGCTCGAACAGAGAAGCGAATAATAGGTTGTAAGCTATTATAGGTGAGTATAATATATTATTCTTTTGAATTGAATTTGTGTTAAATATTTTCGTTGAGGTTTATTAAATGTGTGTTTCTTTTTTGTCGTAAAACGCATTATGAAAAAAACTATAATTTCTATTTTATTTGGGTTTGAATAATAAATTAAGTTCAAATATACCTATATTTTACTAGCTTTCCGCTCGCAGCTTCGCTCGCGTTAATTATCACCTCTTTTTAATATAGTCGGTTAAAAAGTAGAAACATAGGCTATAAGCTATATAACTGCAAAGTTTCATCCAAATCCGTCGAGTAGTTTTTGCGTGAAGGAGTGACAAACAAACATACAAACTTTCGCATTTATAATATTTGCTAGCTGTACGCCCGCGGCTTCGCCCGCGTGAATTATTTTAATAATGCAGGCAATTTTCATTTTTCCGACTTATAATACTAATCGCGTAAAAACATACCTTTTTTTAATGTAGTCGGTTAAAAAGTAGCCTGTGTCCTTCCTCAAGGTGTACTCTATCTTTGCACAAAATTTCATCAAAATCGGTTCAGTGATTTAGGCGTGAAAGCGTAACAGACAGAAAGATAGACAGTCAGAGTTACTTTCGCATTTATAATATTAGTACGGATTAATGATATTTAACTTTCGACTTACGTATACTAATAATACATACAGAAAAAAATTAAAATTAAAAAAATATACAATAATGTTTTTTCATTAATCTATGAAAAAATCATAGCAATTGTTTTCAGAAATAGAAACTTCAATTTACACAAAATAAATTTCTAAACACTCAATTTTAATCATTTGGAATTATTTTTGAACACACGCATAAATATTTGAGGAGCTTCTATGTATCTGCTTAATACATTTTTCAACCTTTTTAATTGATTTACAAAAAATGCAGACTATAGTTTAGTCACCCTTTTTAAACATTTTACCCAAAATACATTTCTGAACGCATGCATAAATGTAAATCATTTTTTATTACAGTATTTGTCAGGATGGACAACAAATGTTCGACATGTACTAAAGAAATTACCATTTATTGAAAATAATGTATTCATCGAGTTTTCATTGTTTTAGAGATGTAATCTGCTATTCGAATCGGAGACAAATCCAACAAAACAAAAACTAGGAAAATTCTTCCAGTAGATCTCGAGTTATTGCTGTTGTAAGAAATCCTTTTTTGTTTTATACAGCGTGTTTTTTTAGATGAGGGACCAGTTCAAGGAGAGCATTCAGAGTTTGATTCTGAGCCCAAATATCGAAAAAAAATATGACCTTAATTTTTGTCAAAATTTTCCTATAAATTAAATGATTCACAAACAACTGACGCAAGGCAGTAATCGCGCGCGCCAGTAAATAACAAAAAGTTATTTATTCAATAAAAATTGTAAATAAGTGTGATTATTTTTTAAATACTATTTTTTATTGAAAACAACAATATCACACTTGTTTATGGGTACGTTGACCTAACACCTGATCTACGGCTGGGGCGGCATTACTACGGTAGCCACACGTTGCGTGAATTTTTACGATATTTCGATGGTTATTGTCTCAGTGACTTTATATTTTTTAAATATTTTTATTGTATGTAAAACCGTGAACTTTCATGGGTTTCATTCCGTCCCTCGTCTAATCATTCGTCTATATAAATGATTCTATGATTTCTTTGTTTTTTTCATATTTCAAAGAGTGCTAGATCAATCAATTGCCATAAAAATGTCTAAGAGACTACTATTAAGCTGCGCTAAATATAGCTGAAAAAATTAAAATTATTTTATAAATATGGGAAAAATTGAGTGACTTACACAAAAAATGGAACATGTAGACGTATTCATAGCCTTCGTTTTTTCGTTGGTTGAAAACAAAATAAACATTTTGTTACCTTCATTACAAACTTGATCCATTGCTCAAAAATCCCAGAATATAACGTTAATGCGAAAGTAAAAGTCGTAATAAAGCACAATCATCTGGCCCGTAAACATCAAGTGTTTATTACACCTGATCCCTCGTGTAATTTCGTACTAAACCAAAGCCGAGTTTTAATATTTTTCCCAAATTAAATACCCGATTTGATGTAATATTTCCCCTACTACCTTAACTTATTTTTATCACTTCGTTTCGTCAATTAATTTTATTACTCGATTAGCTCGTTGGTTGAGGGTTTGGCGTACATGCTTAAAGCCACCAACGAACTGCGAGATTTGGGTTCAGATAGATATTATGATACCCTTTCTTTTAAAAATGGTAATTATTACGTTATTAACATAAATTGACATAGGTAACCACTTTATTTGTCAAGCAATATTAAAGAAATAAACGTGAAGACCATCACAACATACTTCTGAAAACTGAATCCAAATTGGTTAAGAAGGTTTCAGAGTTTAGCGTGCACATACAGACAAAGTAAAATAACATTTTTTGGGTTCTCTTGCTAATAATATTAAGCTCGTAAGTTATGTTTTTTAAATAAATTTTCCATGTACAGACAGCGATCAGTTACAGTTTTATCTATACATCTATACAAATAAATAAAATTGGAGAGTCTGTATGTAACATTAAAAGAACTGCTTTTTACTAAGTGCGTATGTAAATTTACAAGGTACATATACCAAAACAACATTTTTTTTAGAATTTCCTGTCATCTATTTGTACCCTCTAATCTCTGAAACGGCTGGACCGATTTTGACGGGATTTTCACTGGCAGACAGCTAATGTAATTGAAAAAAAAATTAGAAATTTTTAAATAAAAACGTGGACGAAGTTGCGGGCGCAGCTAGTGAAAGAATATAATCGTTACTCACTAGAATTTTCGGCTAATCGTGAGTGCATATTATATGGAACTCTGAGTGTGATGGGGATATGATCATGACTATATTATTTTTTTACTACTCATACAAATTTAACGATATAATATTATCAATTATTTGATCATCAGCCTGTTTTACGAGTATTAATTAAGTATGAATAATATTCAACTAATGGATCTTACCGCAAAAACTTGTGATTTACGTTCGCAAAATGAATGAAATTAAATGTATCATTAATTATTTGTTGGTTAACCGAAGGTATATTATGTTATGAGTTGATTAACTGAATCCCTGTGCATATTATAAATGCAGAAGTATATAAGTCTTTACGTTTCGTCTATATATAAAAACGGTTGTAGTGATTTGAAAAAGAAATTGTAGTATAGAAATATCTAGATTAGACATAAATTGTAGTAGAAGAAGAAGCTAGGAAAATGTGCAAGAAATGAAGTGGAAACAATGAAAGATGAAAGATTGACAAAGTAGATATATACAATGTGAATGTGGACGGTTGTAGGTGCCTGGTAAAATATATTTATGTTCTTTAAAAGACTCAAGTAATCATTAGTAAACTTGCGAAAATAGCACATTCGTAAGTTCACCCAAATATTTATTCAATAGTTTTCTTATGAAATTACGAAACGACCACTTTCGTAAGTTTGCGTAATTTGAACTGTCATGTATAAAGGTGTAAAGTAACGAATATGCATTAACTTGTAACGCGTATTATATAAGTACAATCCATTCATGATAAATAAAAACAAGTGGATCATGAAACTGAAATTTGTCGCAGATTTTATTATATCCCTTTGTTAAAAATAAATTTCGTCGATTTAAAAGATCAGAACGCTCCGAAACTGCAAAAAACGAATGTAAAATTTGTTTTTTGCAGTTTCGTAGATTTACCATAAAGTTGATGATATGAAGTACCTCTGCATATTCTTTCGGTTATATGGTTGCGACGATATTTATATATTTTATTATGTAACTATTTTTTGATACACTTGGACAACAGACCAGCGGTTTTTTGAATGACAAGCATTACTTATGATACCAAAGATTCTAATGATGGGTTCTCATACAGGAAGAACAGCAAATTTATTAATGATACCCATAGCCATAATTGCCTATGACGCCAAGATGATAACAATGCGTTAGCACCCTAGAATATTAAACTAATGCGTGAACAAGTTCGCATTGCAAAACATGACATAGCTGTATTCCTCCCAATATTTTCTAGAAGAAACATAATTTGGCACTCGTAGTAAGCATTTTAATTTAAGATATAATAAAACTCTCAAGCTCGAAGCACCTCGACCAAGCTTTATGACGTCACTCGTAGCGCCAAACCTCATTACCGCTGCTTCAACTAAGATGGCAGAAAATTTAAAGTGAGCAAAAAATTGAATCTTTTATACTCGTAAATAGGTTTTCTTCGAGTTAAAATAAGAGACGAATTTGTATGAGGATTTTGTTAGCTCTCTTCAGTAATTTGATAACGTTTTTGCTTTTACATCAGCTATATCCAGCATTGTTAATAATTTTAGTATACCACTTTTAGCGCCATCTAGCGTCAGATTATTTTATTATTTTTTTTTAATGAATGAACGGATCATCGGATGATATTTCCCTTTATCAATATAAATAGCTTAAGACTATCAAAACACAATCAAATGTCAAAATAACGAAGAAAGAGCCGTTTATACAAATAAAAAAGTAGGAGTGTTTGTATGTAATATTAAAATAACCGCTTTTTACTAAATGCATATTAATGTATATTTACAAGGTCAATATACCGTCCATATACTGTAGTTTTGTCTGTCTGTCTGTCTGTTTGTACCCCTTAATTTCTGAAATGACTGGCCCGTTTTTGATGAGACTTTTACTGGCCCATGTAATGAAGAACGGCCTAGTTAGGCTTTTATTTTAGAAATGTATAAAATAAATTAATTAAATAACAACGCGGACGAAGTCGTGGGCACAACTAGTGTGTACATATATAATAACAAGTCGTGGCCCTAAAATGTTATTACTCTTTTTAGATTATTGGCTACTTCATCTTTCGTATTAGAATACGACAATAGTAAGATTGATTTTGATAAGTATAATTGACCCACGTCTACTATCGGGATCGCCTCTCGATACGATTTAGTTAAGATTACGATAGAATAGTCCTCACCCAGGTTAGAACTGGGGTATCGAGATAGTCGGTAATATATAATTATATCATAGGTTCAAGATTCGAACGAACGAATAAATGAACCTCTATGAATCTCAATTTACACTCAAGCTTATATTAATGAATACATTAAAGTGGTGTTATCGGTAATTAGCGGTTTCTGTCAGAAAACTCTTGCGAAATAAATATAAATAAAATCATACAAGTGTGGGTTGGACTCTCACACGAAGGGTTCCGCATAATTATTTATAAAACGTCAAAAAATGCACCTTTTTGTTAAGGAAGCATTCCTTATATAGTTATTTCATTCTGTTAGTTATTTTTTGTTATAAAGGCAACAGAAACATATCACCAAAATTCCCACTTTATCTATCCCAGTTTGCGAGACAGCTTGTTGATAGAAAGACAGACAGACAGCGAAGTCTTCGTAATTGGGTTACTTACCTTTTGGGTATGGAATTCTAAAAACAGTTGTATCTGCCTAGGATATTTTTGCAAAAAGATTAACATTTTTTTCAAATTAATATCCGTGTATTTAATACAATTTTTTTATTTTAATATTTAATCATGCATATAAGTAAAAAATAATACTTGCAGAAGGTTGTTTTTGAGTACAAGTTTTAGTTATTTGTTGAGAGCTTACAATATTCCTAACAAAACCGAAACGACACAGATTACGAGATTATGGAGCTAATACCAATAAATTTACCTTCAGTCTAGCGGAATGCGTTTAATATTTTGCCTTTTCGTAATATCACGAATATTATAGGCATTTTATATTTATTAGTGATGTTCTAAAAAACCCATGTCGATGTTTGTGGAAAAAACATTACAAAAATTTCAATATTCAAATCTAGTAGCGGTAGTAATACTTAATTATTTATTCAAATTTCAAATTTTGGAAAATAAATTCCAATTTAAAAATATATATTTAATTTTTTTTTCGTTTGTGACTGTTACAATTTCAAGAAGAATACCGAGATGAAAATGTTAACCTATTTTATAAGGCGACATGAAAACTTCCTCCGTAATAAAGTAAGTAAATTTTATATATCCCAATTTTTATACTACTTAAAAAGAAATGGAAACATTATTGATTAGTTTTGAATTCAAAACTAATTACCAATGTATGTTAATGAGTTTTTGAGTTTATTAAAAACAATAGGTAATCAAAAACTATAAAAAAGTTTTTATACCTATTAATTTTTTACGGGTTAGCTGGCAGAGAAATCTTTTGAGGGAGATATGCTCGTCCGTTGTACTGTAATATATTTAAGTAATTGTTTTTTGTTTTGGTGGAATAAACAAAGAATTGAATAAATTTGATCGCCTGGTTGGACGAGTGGCTAGCGTACTCGCCTAACCTCAGCGACTAACCGCGAGGCTCGGGTTCGATTCCCGACGGAGACAGACGTTTGTGTGATGAACATAGATGTTTGTATTTCCGGGTCTGGGTGTTTATTAAATTTATTCTTGTGTCTAAATACTTAAATAAGTATATCTATGTATTAGTATCGTTGTCTAACACCTATAACACACGCATATAATTTGCTTACTTTGGGGTTAGATCAATTTGTGTGATTTGTCCAGTAATATTTATTATTTATTATATTTAATAAATATTTTTTATGGGATAAAACAGCGAACAGACACATGAATAAGAGACAACCGTGGCCTATATACACCAAAGATGTTGTAAGTTCGCCGCTGTCCTGTGGTCAGCCGTTAGAATTATGTGCAAGTTTGGATACCCTACCCTCCGGACCGCAACACGACAATGTCATTATAGCGGCAGGAATAGGTAAGGCTTTACCACCATCATGTTGGTCGTGACCCAGTTAACCTATGCTTGCCTCTTACGAGCTGCCTGGTAGGAAGACAGTTGGATTATTCTCACAAAGGCTATTATCAAACCATCCTCCTAAAAATAAACAAAATTGAGTTTATATAGCATTTCATTAGTTTAGTTACAAACAACGAATAAAATGTTGAAAGCACGTTCTCGATTATAATAAAATATCGTATTGTAAATTTTATTATAAAATACGCACTACACTATTCAACGATAAGGAGGCAGACGGTGAAACAAAAGCGCTATCGACGCGAAATTCAACAATATCCAAGCGAGCGCGTAAATCACGCACGTCCGCCATATTGTTTATTCCCAGCGTGCCGTAGTCGTTTCATGTTGTTTTTTTTCTATTGATATTATCGATATTTTGTGACTGTGTTTTCGACCACACTATTACCTAATGTATTTTATAATTCCCTTCGGTACTTAGGCTATAGAATCCTGTTATATGTAGTTCTGATACGAGTATGTTTCTGCTTATGTGTTTTTAGCATTTATTATTATCCGCAATTTGAGCCTCAGTGATTCAGTGGTTAGGGTTTCGGACTTCCATTCTAGTAGTCCAAACTTGACCCCCCCGTACGAATAGGCATTTCTCACTTAAAGGTACTGACGTATGTGCTTAAAAAAAGGCATGCTTATTAGCATGCTTAAAACGAGCGTATACTAATTACTAACTAGCGTAATATACTCATTATTAGCAATGTTGTGTCACACACGTTACTAATGAGCACTTGCTCATTAAAAGCATTATTTCGTGCTAGTAATGAGCACGTGTATCAGTACCTTAAGTACATTTTCTGAATGCTTTGAAGATTAATGAATACATCGTCAGAAAACCAGGATTCGTGTATTCGAATTCGATCTAATCTAGGATTGGGGTTTCTCTTGTGGAGTGTAATACTTATAATAGCTACTACTAGGAGGTCTTTTACTCATTTTCTTCTTTAGGATTTGGTACCCGAAGAGTAGAAATGAATAACTAAGACACCACTGTCCGCATGTATGCATATTTGTCACCAGCCTATATCCTATGAACCGTCATAGCTAGAAACTTGAAATTTTCACAGACGATGTCATATTGCTTTAAAAACAGATACTAGAATCAAATGAAGGGAGCTCCCATACAACAAAAGTGATTTTATACTATTTTTATAGTTAATGCTACGGAACCTTTTGTACTAGCCCAACTCACACATGGCTTCATGGTTATATTATAGCATAAAACGAAAAAATCCCAGCACACTTCACGTGAACAGTAGTTCACAATACGCCTGCAATATTTCTCAATAATCAAATTAAATACTAACGAGCGCTCTACAGAAACGCTGCATTTAAAAATAAGCAGTTCAGACCGTTGTTGAACTCTATCTTCAATATCTCGTTTAAAAAAGGTTCTATGAATGAATGAAAAATAATATTTCATTTCATAAGTTTCTTCAATAACTATTTATCAGGAATAAGCTGTGATCTATGATTATAAGACGTATTATATCCCTATGTATGCTTAAATCTTTAAAGATACGCAACGGATTTTCATGCGGTTTTCTTATATAGATAGAGTGGTTCAATAGAAAGGTTTTTATGTATATAATACATGTTTTAGTATACCCTCTATTTATAGGGTCGTTAGTATCCTATAAAAACTGACCTATGTGTATATAACAAGAACTACTGAATTTTACTTTACTTTTTCCAGCTCGAGTGCGTATGACTTGTTATATCTCGTCGCTGAGGCTGCACTCAAGGTTTTTTTTAAACTAAGCCTTAAGTTCACTTCATTACAGCTCAAGCATTTACTACGGATGGACAGACGTTGTATTCAATTTCTCCTAACTTCACATTGACGGCTCTGTAAAGATCACACGGTACAAGTTTTGTGGCTGTGTACGGGTAAATGAAATAAATACATATGCACCCACGATTAGCTGACGATATTGGGTCCCATGATGTGCCAGTTGGCAAGTCCGTCGCCTTATCGGGCACAACCCTACCCGGGAATCTAACCTAGGATCTCGTGCGACAAAGTCAACCACAGTTACGTAAGTTATATGATGTTAGGTAACCGACCAAGTATGACACGCGCACTAAGGGTTTCGTATATTATCTATAAAAAACGGCAAAAAATGACTTGCCTAGCTATCTGCTAAACATTAGACTCTTCATATAAACGCGCCGTTTTCTGAGACTCTTGACACCACGACGCATACGAGCTATTTGGTCATTGTAATATACGAATATCACCTGCAACGATAGAAGACACAATTAAACATCTACTAAGCCACCAAATGTGAGCCACACCATGATTTACTTTCCCCAGCCTCATGTGAAAGCCTAGCAGACGTGGTATAATCCGATTTACTAGAACGTCCACACTGAAAGGGTGTTTTTACCGCAGTGGGGAAGATAAATTTTATTACCACTATACTATTTATAGAAAAATATTTTTAAATTACTATCTATCCCGGCTAACTTCGTATCTCTCTCACATAAAGGATGAAAATTACATTTGAACTAAAAAACACTAAGTTTCAGCGAGTAAAAGCGTCCATCGTATAGATATTAACAAATATTGATGTTAATATTAACGTGATACTAACGTCACTCAATTGTTTTACGTACCCTAAACCCCCCACTAACACTTAAGCTTTATAATATGGTGATAAAGTTCAAAATGACTTATAAGTATTATTACAATTTTTTGTATTGGAATATAGAAAAGTTTTGTTTTTAAACTTTGTCAGGCATCTTTTTTCCGTAAGAACCATCCTCGTACTTCAAGGAATGTTATAAAAAAAATAATTAGGGAAATCTGTTCTACCGATTTCGAGTTTTGCGCTCAGCAACAGATTTAGCGATCTATTTTTATTATATAGATAAGTTAACACCTCATTTTTAAGTCCGTCTTATATGAAGTTTGCGTTTTTTATCAAGTTTCTACTATAGAAAATTAGTAAAAAAAAAGAATTATATCCTTTAGCCGGCTACCCTACCCTTTAAACCGGAACACGACTATATCGTTAGGCAAGAATAGATAAGGCGGGTAATCCATCCATGGAGCTGCACAGCACTCTATCGTCAGTGGTCATGTTGGTAGTGATCCAGTTAACCTATGCTCGCCTCTTACAAGCAGATTGTAAAATATTCTACACGGGGACGTACACTTTTGATAGAAGTAGTCTTTTTTTACTACTATCGCCTTACTTATCTATTTATATAGTCTCAGTGCCCGTCACTGTAGTCCTTAAATATCATATTTTTAATAAATTTGAACATATTTTAACCTATATTTTGTTTGATTATGTAACACTACTATAAATAGTATGAGAGGTTTCATGTTTATCCCTTTGGTAAAAGTTAAAAGTAGCGTCGCCATCATAAACACCTCACTCGCGAAGTTGAAAACACCGCACGGTCCGTAACTAGGGGTGTCAACATCGAGAAAAAATCTGGTAATTTATTATTGTTACAAACTCATTTAGCTTTTTCACAAAGCAATAATAATTGGTTTTTATTTGGGACGATAACATAAAACTGGGATTCTACTTCACACAGTGACCGAGTAATTTTAGTTTCCTTAGTAATTCTTTTTTGACATTAATAAGTAGCATAATTAACTGAGGCAAAATTACCTCCAGATGAAACGTTTTATCAATAATTGTATAAGATAAATTACCTTACCCGTGAAAGTCTCATTAAAATCGGTTCATATTTTTAAAAGATTAACCTATTTAAATGGAAAGATAGACAAAAATTCAATAACACTATTGTAAATGTTTTATATTTTTAATAATGGCGAGGACTTAAAAATATGGGTATTTTAAAACCACAAACAAGAACTTCTATTTTTAAAATTTATATTTAGTTTAGATTTAACGATTTTATAACAGCACACAACATGCCAATATATAAAAAAACACATGACAACCCTAGATAAAAGGTACACCCGACCATATACAAGCCAGCCATAGATTTACAGGTACACATCCCGCTTGGCACGAGCGTAAATCTTTGTACAAACTTATTTATACCATTGTACGTTCACACATCAGGTATATCACTATTTTAAACGTGCGTATGTAAATAAATATTATCTGTAATTAGTTGTAGTAGCGAAGATGTTCATAATTAAAACATTAACCAACAATGGGCAATGGCGCATCTTTAACTCTCTAATTTTATTTATTTGTTTAGAATATTATATGCTACTCAGCTGATAGAGGAAAAACTAGGCATCTAACAAAAAAACTACTGTTTCTCAACTTTTTATGTAGCGTCCGAAGGAAACCTAAATTAATTAAAATACAAATAAAAGTAATGTATACTTCCCGTCACGAGAAGGCATAATTTTTGTTTATTTTTATTATTAAGATTACCAAGAAAATATTTTTACTGCGAGACAATAATGAACTGACCATATTCCATCGAAGTAAAAATGTATACGGGTTATTTAAAAGTAGTAACCTTTTTAATTTAGTCGAATATTATTTGACAACTATCGTTTGTGCTTCGTGGTACGAAGACGCGCCGATCTCGGGGAATATAAAACTTTGGTTCGCTATTTTGAAATAAAAGTCATTCAAGTTTTGAATACGCACGAATATGTTTCATTGCTCTATTAAAATCGGATTTTGTTGTTATTATTAACTTTGTTGTTTTTTCGTTATCACTTTGTTACTGTTATTAATTTTGTTAATTATTGCCTTAATTTTATCGTTTTTGTTATTTGTTATTGTGTATTTACCTATAATGGAATGGATGAATAATAATAATATAATAATTATTTATATTTCTATTCGTATTTTTCTACGGATGCTTGCAGCAATCCCTTTACTAATAATTTAGTAAATATTTAAAAAAATACTTTTTTCCTTTGACCGAAATGTTGGGAACTTCTGAACGTTGGTTTACATAATTTATACGTTCTCGTGAAAGATAGTATAGATTAACGAAGTTTATTTTATTGGCCATATGTTCTTTATTCAAAATACCTAATGCAATTTTTTAGGGTTCCTTACCCAAGGGCAAAAAGTGGAACACTGTTATTAAGACTTCGCTGTTTGTCTGACTGTCACCAGGCTGTATCTCATAAACGTTACGCTACTAAAATCAGAATAAAATTAATATTGAAAGGGGGCTCCCATACAAAAAACGTAATTTTATTGCCGTTGTGACAGATAATTATATGGAACCTTATACTTGACCGGTTTTTATTTTAAAGTCTTGTTTCAGTTTGGAGGACAGGTTAGTCGGTAGCCTTACTCGATAGAGCAAAAGTGAAAAAAATACTGCTCGTTATATTGCTGTATTTCGAAATTTCCTTTTTAAATATGTATACAAAAATTAAAGACGTTGATGATGTCCCGCTGATACCTGAGTATTTTAAGGGGAAGACTGTATTTCTGACGGGTGGGTCTGGTAAGGACTAATTCTGATTTTATTGTTATAGAGTTAGAAAGCTATTATATATTAAATTTACGGTGCTTATAACTTGAGCCTCGGTGGCATAGCGGTACGCGCTTCGGATTTCCATTCGGGTATTCCATGTTCGAACTCCGATAAAGTCCGGTGAAGTTGTAAGAGCCACTCGGTTAGCAACAAGTTAGTCCGTGTCAATAAAGTTCGAACTCCGCAATGTATCAATGAGTTTTTGTAACTTATGTACATTTTCTATGTATCAATGAGTTTTTATAACTTATATACATTTTCTGATCGTGAGAAAACTCGGATTACTTGAATTTTACCTAATCTAGGTTCGAACCTAGTTTCCCATCTGGTTTGCAGGGGTCAGATGGCAGTCGCTTTGCGTAAAAACTGGTGTCCTCAAATCTTCTAGATTACATAGCCGACCCCGATATCATGTAATATTATACTGGATAAAGCTAAGATGAAGAAGATAACATGTATGATGACAATATTTCTTATCAGCCAAAAGGTTAGAAATATCGTCATCTTCATCTTAGCATCATCGGTTTAGCCATTTAGAAATTATGTGAAATAGATAATTCTTACTACCCGTTCTCCCATTACCCGTTTTTCCGTAGAAAAGAAGCATTTTCCCTCGGTAAAAGTAGCCTATGTTCATGAGGGATAATGTCGCCTTCTAATAGTAAAAGAAAGTAAATCGTTAAAAGTTCTAAAGGTAAAAGTTTCGGAGACTATTCAATACAAGCAAACAAACAATCAAATCTTTCCACTTTATAATTTTAGTATAGATATGTAAAAAAGTACATCTGTTATTAATTTAAAATGAATATGTGGAAGTATCACCAATATCGACGATAAATAGGTAATATAGGATAATTTATTTCAGGTTTCATCGGAAAAATACTAATCGAGAAGCTATTATACTCATGTTCTGAGTTAAATAAGATCTACCTTTTGATGAGAGATAAGAAAGGAGTAAAATCGGAAGCAAGGCTTGGTGCTCTTTATAAGTTGCCTGTAAGTTAAGTGGATATTACTAAACACTAAATATTCGCGTGAGCTATAATCCCACAGCAACTATATTATGCTATAAACATAGTCACATCAACCACAAAACCACGTGCAAAGGCTATTTTTTTTTTCTTGATAAAAAATAATTTGAAATAGTCTTTAAGACTAACAAAAAAAAAATCATTGAATATGGTTAAAAAATCTTTTTCCCACGAAAACCTTAAGAGGTTTGAGAGGTAGGTAATTAAGACTAAACGGGATAAAAAATAGGCAATAACCTATCTTGGAGCATAGGTTACCCGCTGGCCAAATATTATCCAGTCCAAGGTAATCTAATGATGAAATGATGATGATGAGATCTATATGTTCAAAGATCCCCGAACATTTCTGCTTTCAAGTTGTGAATATCATTTCGACCATTTATAGTGAGAGTTGTTAAGGCTGTAATTTCTGAACTGCAAAATTGACAATTTTTGAAATATTACGGCATAGTCTGACAAAAAATGTAATAAAAAAACGATAAATGAAATCGGAGTGCGTGTTCATCAATAAAGCCAAATTTAGCTTAGGGTTTATCTCCACTCCTACGGAACCCCCAGGAAGTAAACGGCATAATAACATAGGCTATCTGCTTGCTAAATTTCGTTATGAAATTTTTCAATAATTTTAGCGTGAACCGCGGCTGGGATAAAGACAGATAGACAGACAAAAATCCAAAAAAATAAAAATGTGTATCTGCTGCCCATTTTTAGTCCCCTAGGGCATTTTTTTTAATATCTTCAATGGACAGAAATCACTCTTCTACACTTTAATTAAATTTTTAGGCATTTTCTAAAAAGTTTTAATTTTTTTATGATATTGGAATGCAAACAAGCAAACGGAAGAAGCAAACAATCGTCGCCTATAGACATCAAAGATGGAAACGGTGCGTTGCCAACCTGAGGCTGAGATGGTAAGCCTTTTGCGTAAGTAAGTTTACCGGTTACCCTACCCTCCAAACCAAAACCAGACAATGGCGAACATTGACGCTATTGTAGCAGGAATAGTAGTGGTGGTACCAATCCGGGCGAGTCGTTGACTCTACCACCTAGTCAATGTCACGATGTTGGTAACAATAGATCCTTTTCAGGTTTGCTTATTCTATCTCGTAAAATAAATACGTTAAATGTCACATTCCTTACAAAAATTGTTGTGAAGCAACTGAACAAAATATCGAACTCAAAAAGAATATTAACTGATTTATTCTAACTTTTATGGAGACTCGACCTTTTATTAAATGAAGAGCGCTTATTTGTATGGGAATTATATATAGCATAGGTATTGATTTTTTATTTGCTAATTTGTTTTTTCAGTGTTACGATAGACTGCGTAAAGAAAGACCTGGAGTCTTTGAATCTAAAGTGCGGATCATTGCAGGAGACATAGCGGAACAGTCTCTGGGTAAGAACTTTGAGTTTAATTAAGGTTAAGGCAAAAAAGTGATATTTTTATGCAACCATTTATATATACCTACTCATTTATTTAAGGTGACAACCTATTTTTTGTTCAAAAATAACACTTAGTAAGTATTTCTTAGGTAAAAAATGAAGAAAAGGCTACAAAAACTTTATTTTCTCTTAAAAACATATTTTTCTTCGGAGTGTTTTTTTTTGCTAAACGAGGCTGTTCGTTTAATAATGTAGCTGATTTGAATACAAAAATATAGATTGCTAGTTTCCTTTCTTGGTTGAAGAGGTCAGATGATAGTCACTCTGTGTCAAAACTTGCGCCCTTCTATTCCCCCTAAATTATCATCTGTCTTGGAAACGTGAATAGGCTAGAACGAAAAAGGCAGAATTAGAAAACTTAACTCTAGCTTTCGCCGGAATTAACGCTGCATTGATTATTATTGTTCTGTTTCGTCAGGAATTTCTACAGATGACTTCCATCGACTTTTTGAGACTACGAACATAATTTTTCATAGCGCTGCCAGCGTCAGGTTTGTTGCTTTATTATTCTTTTAATTTTACGTAAAAGAAGCAGAGCAAGTTGTCGCTTTTACCTACGATGTGCCATTGGGATCACGGATAATAGTGTCCTTAGTATTTCATAGATGGCGTAGATATTGATCATCATGATAACTTTAATATTGTGTTAATTTTAACATAAACCTTACACATTTAAGTAAAAAAATATAAACAAATCTTATTTATATCGTAATTTTTTTTTGATGCCTGAAGAAGAGAAGTAAGTGTTTAAAAAGATTTAATTTTCAGATGCGTTTTTCTGTATTTTTCTATTTATATATTTTGATAGTTATAAGTTTGCGCGAGCACCGTCCGTAAACATATCTCATCGAGTACTAGCAATAAACGGAAAAAATAAAAAAATACATGTAATTGTAAATCGCCTTTTTTATTTCAGATTCGACGACCCGTTGGCAAAATGTGCCAAAATTAATCTCCGAGGTACAAAACAAATGCTTGATTTTGCGGAAAAATGTCGTAAATTAGAAGTAAGTCGATTAAATACAACCGTCATTATATTAATGTTCAATCATTAATCAATGTTCAAGTTCAATTAAACACAAAATTTGAACCTATTTCTAATTTTTGCCATGGGCATGTGCAATTTTGTCATGAATTAGTTTTAATTAAGCTTTAATTTAATTTAGGTTTAATTTAAGCTGCGACTTGATAACCTTAAATGATTTTTTACCAAATTTTTAAAATATTTTATAACTTAGGCAATTATGTCACAATTATGAGTAAAATTAATTCATTAAAATAAAAAAAATATTTTAAATATAATTAATAGAGTCATTCGTTACTTTGCGCAAATCCGTAGTCAAACAAAAAATAAAATTAATTGGCTAATTTCGCGGAATTAGCAAATTAATTAATTTTATTTTTTGTTTGATTATAAAATATATAATAATATCCGTTCGTTAAATAAAAATATAATGTAAAGGGCGACTGTATCTAAGCGAATGGATTTAAGCATGTGTGATTGCTTGAGGAAAAATGTGATGTAATTTATGTCTTTGTTCTTCGTTGGAACGAGGGCATCGCTTCCTATTTAATGGGAATAACTTAGCACAATGATCGTTTCCGTATTGGTCGAGTCCCCTGCATTGAATAGATCGTCTGCTTGTCAACCAGGTAACTCATAAGAGGCGAAGGTTGGTCACTCCCAACAAGACCACTGGTAGAGTGCTGTGCAGCAACTCGCCCGGGTAAAGATCCACCGTCATTCCTATTCCTCCTGTCACAGTGACATCGTCGTGCTCCGACGACTATTCGACTGGTAGGATACTTGACAGTAGACTTGCATACCAATGAGAGCTGCATACTTTTTTAACACACACCTCGATGATAAGTTGCTTAAAAAATTAAATTCTGATTGACTGTAAAAAATGTAACGTCGTCGTTAGAAAATATCTTTAGTTCTTGATGATGTTTTAACACCTATTATAATGTTTACGAAAGCATAACTTGTCATCAAAATCCTTTGAAAAAAATTTGCACTACTTGGTAGAATAAATTTATTCGACTTTGACCTAATCCAGAACTGGGCCCAGTATCCCTCTATGTAGAGGGCGCTCTTGTCAAATCTCCTAGATGAGGCAGCCGACCCCGATATAATCTGTTGCAGAAACAGAATAAGGCTTAGACGAAGAACATGATAGACTAATTATTTATTACAATTTCTGAACACACACATTTCGCAAAAATATAATTTTCATGTTTTCCATTTTCAGTGCTTTGTCCATATATCGACGGCGTATTCAAATAGTTATAAAGCGTGTGTAGATGAGGTCATGTACCCCCCACTCGCTGACTGGAGAGAGACTCTGGAGGTGTGTGAACACCTGGACAGTCGAGCCTTAGAAGTTATGACACAGAAGTAAGTTTATGTAAAATGCTATAGCGTTATGATCGTAATATTGTTTCTTAGTAAAATAATCTAGTAAGTAATTCATAAATATTAGGGTAGCTACCGTATAAAAGGAAAAAAACTTGACACTGGACAGTTGAAATTTTTACAGATTATATTATATTTATGTTGCCATTATAACAACAATATTTAAAAATAAGAATTAAGTAAATATTTAAAAGGGCTCCTACACAAGAGAAGATTTAGATCGCAGTATAAATTAGACTAAATATTACTTATTTAATCCTATTAATGTATACAGAATATACTTTAAAATGTATCGCGTATTATATGCTTCACTACATAGTATAAATATATATACAAGAGTTGCTTGTTTAAAGTTATTAGATATCAATGAATTTTTTCTCTCGTCTATATAATGAACAAAACCCGTCGAGTCCCCATGACGCTCGAGTGACCACACATATAGCTTTGGGGGAGGACTTTAACGTCTGATTTTATCAATTCGATTCTCATCTTATGTTAAGACTATAACTTCATTTGTAGATACATAGAGGGCATGGCCAATACTTACGTGTTCATGAAACATCTGGCTGAGCATATGGTCTACGAATATCGTGGAAAACTACCTGTGGTCATCTACCGCCCATCTATTGGTAAGGTTATGTTCCTTATCTATACAAATAAATAAAACTTGAGTTCCTGTCTTTAATATTAAAATAACCGCTTTTTACTAAATACGTATGTATAGTTGCAATGTATGGTTTCATAAATAATTTTCATTAATAATAATTATTATTATATCTTATAAAGTATGTAAAATATATACTATGTGAATGTATGTGAAAACGTATATTATGTGTGTCTTCACTTAAAAATGTATCTTTCAGTTTCATCTACCATAGAGGAACCTTTCCCTGGCTGGATAGATAACTTTCGAGGACCTTCAGGTCTCATGGTAGCCGCTGGAAAAGGTAACATTTATTAAAAAAGTAAGACATTTAAGGTAATTCTAGTCGTTTAATATGAACCCACAAAACAAAGCTCGACTCGCTAGAAAAAGAAACTCAATGCTTATCCCAACGCTACTTGATGGAAGTGAGAGTTGGATATGTCACAAGCAGTATGAAAGTAAGATAAATGGGGTCGAAATGCGCGCTCTCTGCAATGTTTGTGGAGAAAGGCTCGCAGACCGCATTCGTAATTGTGAGATTAGAGAAAGAGTGAGATTAAAAGAAAGTTTTGGTGTAAAAATGAGAAAAGGCAGGTCTGATGTTCGCTCATACGGTAAGAATAAAAGATGAAAGATTGATATAACAGATATACAATGCGAATGTGGTGTCAGGAGTCTCCTAAACTGGCATGTTTATATAATGAATGCGGGAGAAGCTAGTACTTGTCTAGCTGTAATTAGGAACGCATCCTTGGCACTCAATATTCTCGGCCTATCCCGTAAGGGATCTGACGTGAAAATGTGTATGAATGTGTGTAATACATATCCACCAGACATATAATGGTAATAATGACAATACGCACTGAAATTTATATGTAGATCGAGGGTAAAGTCATCTATCTTTCGCATTAGGTATCTAGTAAAAAATCAATAAAATCTTTTAGGACATATTTTTGTAACTGGTTTAAATTTGAAAGGGAATATTTAAAAAAAATTAAAAAAAAGTCTAGTTAATGCGTTGATTGCGTGCGTTATGCTTTATAGTCTAAATACATAGACTGCACAGCACGCACCAAGAACCCGCCTATCCCATGATCTGGTAAAATGTCCCAAAGTATTTTCGCACAACCCTATCAAATGATTTTTTGAGATCTCGAGATGTTGCAAAGCGAGAACATTTGATCCGTACATTCCGTTTCAGATCTGAAAGCCCCCTTAGGTCTCTGCCGGTCTTTGAACTTTTATTATATACCCAACAGGACCACCAAATTTGATCGTCTCAGCAGAGAACATATATTATATATTCCCGTAGCCTAACTATATTTAATAATTCTAATCGCCCATTTAACTTCTTCTATCGTAATATCACCACATGCTTTTACTGTTTTTAAGTCATTCGCATGCTCAGTCCCAGCAGAAGCATCTTGGACATAACTTACACATATCACCGAAAAGTTTACTTTACTGTTTTAGCGCGTCGTCTGTGTTTGTAAGAATATCACCACTCTAAGCCTTAATTCTATTCATTCTGTGAGTCGCTGACAAAACACCCCAAGACCTCTTCACCTCTTTCCAAAAAAGTTTGGTGTTCTCTCGGAATTGTTTGCCAACCTCTCTTCCAATTTCATACTACCTATCTCCCGCTTCTCTTCTTTAGGTGTTTGGTGTTATTCTTACAACAACGGTATATTTCTTTCTTCAACTCTGTCATACCATCATTCGTTTGAAAAGATGATACAATCTAGGCAACTAGTCTTCTTTTTTGCGATAGAGGCTTTCATCTCCTTATCCCAACATGCATCACCATTCATTGACTTGCACATCTTTGTACTACCACATATGTCTCTCGCAACATCTACCTCTCTCTTCATTCCAACATTCATCCACGTCTAAGTTCATTAGGTGCACACATTATGATACAAATAATTTTTGTTAGAACGTTCTGAATGTTCTAGTTAAGAAAAAACGTTTACTATAAGCAAGTATTTTTTGCGTTTTTTTTTACACTAGGCATCGTGCATGTTACTTATGGTGATCCTCAGGCCGGAATGGATTTGATTCCGGCTTGTTTGGTAGTGAAAGGAGCTATTGTGGCAGCTTGGAGGAGAGGCACCAAAAAGTACGTATTTTTTTATGGGATAAGACAGCGTTATTTGCTCACGGATCTATTAGGAATAGCAAGAGGCGGCGGTCGCCTATAGACATCAGAGATGTTGAAGATACGTCCCTGTCTGTGGTCTGGCTATTGGGATGTATGTGCAAATGGTTTAATTCGTACTATTAAAATGAAAATACATTTTTTAAAAAGTGGAGAGGTGTCAAGGGACACCCGGATGGAACGAAGTTTACGATTATTTTTTATTACAATTCCTTCACTAATTAATCAATAATAA